>WBMZ01011090.1:95616-229508 GCA_013400975.1 Atrichornis clamosus | reverse complement strand
ATTCTGTGATTCTATGGTTCCATAATATCATATAGGATATTATATATTAAGAATATATAATATATTATAGTATCTTATTATGATAGGTGTTATAATAATGTGTTTATATTATATTGCATAATATATACTATGTGATATGTATTGATAACACAATATGTCATTATATATTTTATTAATATATTGTTTATATATGATTGACCAACTCACAAGCACAAATCTTGACCTGTTAAAGGGCAAGTGAAACACAAAGGCACATAAACAAACACATGTGGACAGATGGAATTGTTACAGTGTATGGTGGTGTCTAAACATTTACACACGCGAGTCCACATGTATTTTAGAAGCAAAATACTGATGATATTTACATATTTGCTCTCATCACTTTTGTTTGTCAGAAAGCCTGCTCTGGAAGGTAAGATTATTAATTCGAGGCTGGGACTGAGTTTAGTGACAAAGCAGCAACAGAAGCTGTGAGATTTTAACAGACATAAAAAAGTGTCATCTAATAGTCTATCAAACAGCTCTTGTCACACAGATAAACCTTTTATCTCTCTCTCACAGATTCTAATCAAGGGTACAGTTTGCATGTTTCTTGTATCACTGCAGCAACCAATTCAGCTGGGATTCCCCATGCCCTGGGAAATAAACTCATTTTGACCCAAATGAGCATTTCAGAGTCTTGTTTTATCTTTTCCCATTAACATGTTGGTTATTATTTGTTAGTCAAGGCAACAAGAGTGTATTTTCTCACCAAAGGGATGGGTTTCAGAGCAGACTGTATCTGTTTAGAAAGTTCTGTATGCAGAAGAAAACCAAAATACTTTATAGGAAATGTGATTGCAAGACAAAGTTTTCATTGCGGTTAAAAACCCATTTGAAATACTCTGGAATCATAGGCCTAAAGGCTAAAACTCCAACATTTAAAAAGTTTCAGTTTATGGTTTCCAGAATATTTTCTATTTTCCAAATACTGTAATGACAGTTTAAAAGAAAAAAGTTTAAGTTTCTCATTCTGTCATATTCTTAACGTATTTGAATGGTGTAAACAATTGTGTGTTTCAGTTTGGCTCTGCACTGTCAGTCTGTCCTGGGTTTGCACTCATAATTAATTACTCACATTGAAGACAGAAACCAGGTGACAAATGTATCATTGTCTCAAGGCTTAACCTTGAAAATACAGAAATAACACCTTTACGTCTTCTTTCAATTGTAAGCCTTATGGTTCTTGGTAATGGGTTCAATAGTCTTGGAGTTTGCATTTGTTTACATCAGCTTTCATTGAGCTGATCCTAGTTTCTAGTTTGGATGTTGATGGCAAATAGTTTAAAAAGAGAAGATCTTGAGCTATGTCTGTACTTGTAAACCGAGCAACGCTTGGGACCACGGCTTGAGCTGGTTCCTGGATGATTTTCACCCAGAAAACTTCCTCTGCTTTGGGCCATTTCACTGGCTTGTGTGACGCCAATAAAGCAATTCCTCATTTAAAGTTTTCAGTATTTCTTATTTTCTCTGGAGGATTTAGGTGCTCGGGCATGCACTATTAAGCAAAACAAGAACAAATTGGTGAAATGAGTGGTTGGGCGTCACCTGCTGAGTGATGCCCCAGAACAGGCATTGAGCACTCACCTGGTTGTTCTCACCTCTATTTGTATACAAGGGAGAAGCAGGAATTTTTTTGTAAGTTTATGATGTTTGTGATGTATTTTCATGTTTATTTCCAGACGAGATGATGCCTCTTGACACACATCCCTGGTCCAATACAGGAAGGTCAAGGCAGCCCAGGCTGGATTTGTCATGGAGCAGGAGCTCCTTACCTTTCCTTACCAAAAGAGGGGATTTCCCTTCTCTCCTCTCCAACTGATTGAAGAGGTTTTTTAGGAATTTTCTTTTCCTTAAGCATTGTTCTTATTAAAAATAGTTTGCCACCTTAGGCCACAAAAGAAATTCTCTTCTGATCAGGCCTCCTGCCTCAAGCTACTAAATAAATAGCATCCGTTTGATGTAGCAAATGTGAAAGCTGCATGTTTACTTCTACACTTTGGAAAAAATATATAATAGCAGCTACTTTTTTCTTCCCCAAGGTTCATGTTGTTGTAAAATAAACAGATGTTTGGGGGGGGGGAGAAATATATACATTATAAATGTTTAAAATACTCCCAGTCACCCTGATTAACAAGCATAACAAAGGGTGATAAGGAAACAGAAGAAATCAAAAGTCACTGGCTATGTTTTTGTTTTATATTTTCTACTGTAAAACGTCTAGCATTGCCAAAACAGTAAAACCTGCTTTGAAAACCAAGCATCTGTTTTCAGAGCTTTTGAGGCTGCAGGCATGAAATATAGGAAATATATAAAAAAAGACCCCAGCAAAGAGTCCCACCCCCTCTAAGAACATGAAAAGATATAAGAAAATCAAATCAAAATAAATATGGAAAACCATTTTGTGAACCAAAGTTCCTCTTTAAAGCCAATAGGTTGTGTAGAATATATGTGGCCCTCAGTTTCCAAACCTGAGTTTGTTCATAGCACATTACAAAGAACTTCTTGAGGCAATCCCAGGTCAGCACCTCCTTCTAAACCTGCACAAAATTTAAATTTTCTGTGGTATAATGGTGTTTCTGTGTCACTGACCTATCTAAGCATCAGGAGTGGGGGATTACGTGGAGTGATTAAGATTGCTCACATTGTTTGCCCTCTCATTCTCTCCCACCCTGGGGAATTTGAAATGAAGAACAAGGACTGATCATCCCAGTACAGACTCCTATTGATTCTGATCTCATCCAACATAACAAATCCATTAGAAATTCATATCTGGGACCCTGATGGATCTGCAGCTGCTGTGATTGACACAACCCCGTGGATGATCATAGACAGTGATCACCTGTTGAAAGGAAAATCAGCCACAGCCATGCTGCCCATTGAATTTATTTAGGCAGTGTTCATTAGTGTTGGGATTATTCTGAGGGATCTTTGAGGACCTGGTACAAAATCCCACTGAAGTCCACAGGTTGCCACTGACTTTGAAAGAAGAACCAAGGAAGTTTCACATTCCTGTGACCCATTATTGGCATTTTTGTTACACATACGTTCATTCAGTCTTTTCCCAAGTTGCTGTTTCAATATATGCAGGCTTCAATTGTTACATTCCTTTCCTTGGAATTGATTTTTTGCTTGATTTTCCTCCCTTGAGCACACCCAACTTATATGTGGATTTGCTAACGTGCAACGTTGCAGACATTAAACATGTGGACATTATCTTTTTATTCTACAGAACAAATATAAAGGTCAAGAGGGCGGTACATGTTTTCAGAACAGGGCCACAATTCAGTTTTTTCCTTTCAGTCTTATTGTTTCCTTAAATCATTACAATGTTTAATTCTATAATAAATATTTGACCAGCTTATATATTTTACATGGCACTTCAACTCAGTTATATGGCCTATTTTAGTTTTAATGTTAATATATAATTATCTAGTTATAACTATTAAGCAGTTTTTTTGCTCTGGAGGACTCAGGCTTGACTGAAAAGAGTGAAACATTCTTCATATATTAGCAAAATGTGAGCAAATTGTGCTGCAGCTGTAAATATTTCCCTTGTAAACTATGATTTTTTAGCAATTTTTAGCATATTCTCTGAGACTCTCAGAAGGAACTTTGAACCCTGCTCTCTCCTGCTGCCTGTGTTCACCATTTATCAACAACCACGGATTTTGAATGCGCTGACAAGAGGACAGGAACATGCATAACATAGAATTAATAATTTATAGCACAAGACCAGAGTAATTAAAGGAGAAATAGAAGTTGCTGGAGAGGAGGTGAGGGAGGATGTTGGGACAGAAAATCCTAAAGGTTAGACCTATCCTGCTTCCTTATACAAACAGAAGAAACATAAATCTGGCACCTGTCTCCCAGTGGGGTTTGGAGGAAGCACAGTACTGCAGGTCAGCCAGGAACAGAGATGATACCTCTGCTGAACTGCAGAGGTTTGGATGATATTGAAATGCAGAGGTCCTGGAAAAACTACTCCTTAAGCTTTACAGAAATCAGTGATTGATTGATTGAAAGATTCCTTCTTGGGATTTCCCTCCCTTACCTTAACTGATAGAAAGTTTATATTACCTGCTCATATAAAACCATAAGCTATATTCATCAAACAAATGTGGGATATTTTTACTTTAAAAATACCTATGTTTACAAACTGGAAAAGCACACATACATGTGCAATACCACATACTTAAAATTTGCTAAAAATGTGATTTTCACATGCATCATTAATTGTTTTCAAGTGGAAATCTACCTCTAGTAAGTAGTTTACGGCTAGAAAACCAGGTTTCAAAGGAATTTGGTATGCCTTCTTCACCTTTGAGATTCAAACACTGGAGCCAGGATTGAAAACCAAGGTATTTCAGGTGTCTGCATTTAAAAGGCTTTGTTTATGTTAAGGCTTAGGTCACCTTAGCAGGTATGTTTTAATGAAAACATTACCTCTCTGTGACCTTTGGGATTTGAAGGTTAAAATGCAGTCACTGGAAAAAGGAATCCTCATTGTCATGGATGAAATCTCTGGCATTAAAGACATCGTTTCTCATCCCTGTGAGCAACTTGGTGCAACAAGAAAGGTTGCTCACTTCACAGAAGAGGTAACATGGAGGCTTCTGATTTGTCTTTTTCCCCAGAAAACACAATTCTGAAACATTAACAAAGCTAAAGAACGGCTTAAAAAATATTTGAAGACAGTTCCTTAAAATGGTCATCCTGTTTCTCTCTAGATAACTGAGCCTTGACCTGACCTGCTCAAATATGAATAGAATTTGTGCTGATACGTGTGCTTTACAGGACATTACCTAGTTATTGGTGACTTATTTTCTTCCCTGTTGCTCAATAAATAATATCCATTCATAAAAACAAAATAAGGCATAGCAATAGCACACTTTCTGTAAGCGTAGTAATTTGCAAATTATGCCAGACATCTGGGACAGAGGTTCTTTATGTAAAATATTAAATTTTTTTAGCAGTTTATTTGTAACATATTTGCAACTTCAAAAAGAAAGGAAGAAAGGAAACAGAGCGGGCTTTTTCCTACTTTTTTGCATTAATGAAGCTAACAGCCCTTGTGCATTTGCAATAAGTCAATTGAAGTAAATGACTTTTTACGACCGTTATTAACTTCAGTTGTCACTGGAATGTCACCAACAAGTTATTCATTGCATTTCCAACTGGATCTTTTAAGTACAATAACATCAAAATTGCTGAAATCCTAACCTTCATTTTTTGTTAAAGGGAACGGGAAGGGTGGAAAGAATCTGTCGTTTCCCTAAACTCAGGTCAAGGCAAAGTGGTAGGAAAAAAAAAGCTAATGTTTCAAAATCGTCATTTTACACTAGTTTAAAAGCCTGAGTGATGAGCGAAATACATCATATTTCCACTTAAGTCTTGTACAGACTGAAGAGAAAGATGGGTTTGTGAGCCTTTCTCATGTTACTTATCTACAACAAAATCCCAAACAAACCAGGACTCAGCAACACCTATCTTGTGGTGTGTGAGGGAGCCCTGATGTGGGAGGTGAGCAAACAGAGACTGCATTTCTCTCTGAACCCAAGCTCACACTGTCCAGGCATTTCCCAACTTGGAGAGCAGCCAGCCTTGGGCTGGAAGTGACACAGACCCATTAGTGCGGTTGAAAGGCAAAACGTAGACACAGGGATATGTCTGTGTCATCAAACCCACAGGTCCCCTGGGAAAACCTTCAGGAGAGCTCAATCCATGGCCTGCTCTCTGTAAACAGCAGGGGTAAGATCATCCCAGCTTTGGATGCCTCCTTTCCAACACAATTCCAGTGTCTCCAACCTGCTGGCATCACCTTGGAATCATAGAATTATTAAGGTTTGAAGAGACCTCCGAGATCTTTGAGTCCAATCATTAACTCAGGACTCCCGCGTGCACCACTTAAACATGTTCCTAAGCACTACATCTACATGTTTTTTGAATGTTTCCAGGCATGGTGACTTCACCACTTTCCTGGGCAACCTGTTCCAATGCCTGGCCACACTTTCAGGGACAAATCTTTTTGTAATATCTAATCTAAACCTCCCCGGCACAACTTGAGACCATTTGGTCTCTTCCTGTCACTTGTTACCTGAGGAAAAAGATCAACCCCCATCTGTTTACAGCCTCCTGTCAGGGACCTGTAGGGAATGACAAGGTCCCCCCTGAGCCTGCATTTCTCCAGGCTGAGACTCCCCAGCTCCCCCAGCTGCTCCTCATCAGACTTGTGCTCCAGACCCTTCCCCAGCTCCATTGCCCTTCTCTGGCCACACTCCAGCCCCTCAATGTCTTTGTTGTAGTAAGGGGCCCAAAACTGTGGGAATTTCTAAATCATTTTTCTACACTAAATATAGGGTAAGTAACAGAGCTCTACTAAGTGCTTCACTGAGGCAATTGGTATCTCCTCATCAGGATGTGAGGTTTCTGCTACAAGATTTCTGGTGTGTGTATGGATTTGATTTGAAGCAGGAATATTTTTCAGTCTCCCTTTCTTCCCTGTCTCAAATGGGCATCATTGTGGTGCCACTGGAATAGAGGAATGGTCAGAAGCGCTTTCTGCAGTGCTAGTTTGAAGGAAAGACTGGGATAGGAAGAAGGATAGAGTCAGGTAATGAGATAGTCCTAATGGATACAGCAGGTGAAGGGACAAGGCCAGGCCAGAAAAGCAAAGAATCCCCTGATATAGGCGATACGGCAGGTTGGGCTACAAACAGTGGTGCATTTGCAGCCACAGCTCAGTCCCATTCCCAAATCCCCATGCATGGAAATGTCATTTTACCAGACTACAGCCCCGCTACACAGCTCCTGTTCTCCTCCCCCTCAGACCAGCTTTTGGGTAAGAATGTCTGTCTCCTGCAGTTTCTTGATCTGGTAAAGAAACTCATTTTCTAAACTATTTAGTACCTTGAGTGCCTGCTTCTGCTCTTCCAGCATTGACACCGGGAATATGCAAGGGTCTCAGGAAAAGAAAGAAACAGAGACTACAGCTAGAAGGTAGCTGAAGGAAGGTGAAAAGATAAGAGAACAGCTCAGACAAGGTTAAGATGTGTCTGTAATAAGTTTAGCTTTAAAGCAGCTTCCTCAGGCATTGCTGGCAGCAGGGAGATGAACAGTTACAACCACGCTCCTCGTCAGGCTTTGCAGTTTGGGCTTTTCTCTGCTCTCTCCTGCTTGCACTACCCAAACAAGTCAGTGGGAATTAGCTCAGAGGTATCCACACGTGGTGCAGTCACACCTTGTCCTGCCCTAAGTCACAAGAATGGAAAATATCTACAGCTTCTTCCTGGAATGAGGAAAATAGCCTTTCCCAGTACCTTAAGGTCAGGACACCACTGGAAGCTTGAAGAGGCAGGAAGTTTTAGCTTTGTAACTTCTTTATACAAGGGAAAAGAGTTCTTTGTGTTTGGCAGGAGAACAACAAAAGTCTTTGCTTTAATAACATTCTAATAATATGTAACATTATATACATTTGGCTAGTAAAATGCACCACAAATTGCTATTGTTGAGCACTTGAGACAAACATTATAAGAAAGGAAGTCCAGTATTTGGCCAAATATGCAATTAGCTGCCACCCTGAAGCAGGATTTGAGATCAGTATATTATCTTTTCAGGATTAAAGAGGTGGCAGTTAAAAATGGGAAGCCATAATTAAAAAGACCAAAAGATTTAAGAGCAGTTGTGGTGAAGCTCCTCATGCATGACACAAATTAGCTTGCTGCCCGGGCAGAAAGAAGCAGGGAGGTGAAAAGAGCAAAGAATCTGATCTTGTCTTAAATCTGGCTGGATGCTGCAGCAAAAATTGCCTGACCACGTGAAGTCATATGGTGGAATTGCAGGAAGAGCTGCCTCCTCCAAGTAATTTCCATGACAGTGGGAGAGCAGCCATTTTCTTGGTTGCCTTTCAAGTCAATTGTAGCTGTTCTGGAGGCTTCAGTGGCATTTGACTTTGGTTTTTGTTTGAATTCACCAGCAATTTTGCCATCAGTCTTGGTGTAAACAAGATCAGGATCTAAATCACTGGGGTAGGATTTCAGCCAATATAAATTGCCTTCATTACAAGATAGGGCTGTAGCAATTCCACTTTCAAGATGCAACAATTTGCACCATGGAGTTATGACAACGCTGCCTTAGGGGCAGGATAAATTGCCCCATATAGCAATGGCATTTTTTCATCTGTATTAGAACTGCCCCTTATTTTAGAAACACAGGTGGTGCTTGCAACCATATGCATCAAACATTTATTTCCATTTGATTGAAGCCAGCATGTCTTTTGCCACTCACAATATCAAGGATAACATTCAGCTCTTAATCAAATAATGGGAGAAAAACATGTATATGAAACCACGTGTTTCAAAAGAGAAAAAAATATTAAGACTATAGCATCAGTTTTACAAAATAATTTGCCTATTGTTTACTGATGGTGTGGTTACAGACATCAAGAGGGCAAGATTTAAAGTTAATATAAACATTCAATTATTTTCTCTGGCATGACCCTTGTATTACCTTTATTAAAAAGTCAATAAATTATAATAGTTAAAAAAAATAGATTCTGAGGAAAAAAAAGGAAAGAGAAAAACCCAAACACTCATCTGCCAAGGAAGACTCACGCTTGCATGAGCTGAAGGTTGATGTCAGACAAATTTCAGTGAAGAGGAGATTTATAAACATGACGTAACTTTGACAAGCCGGGCTTTGTATCTTGGCAAAGGAAAGTTTAAGAAAATACCCATGTACACAGGCACACACACACAAATACTCATCCATACTGTATATTGATTTTAAAGGTTTATTGCTCCAGAAAACTTATTGAAAGAGATTATGTGTCTCATCTTGTCTCCATTTATAAATAAACCAGTTATATGTGCTTTTTATTAGCTTGTTTTAGGATTACCTTAATCCTGCCCAAAATTTTTCACCACTTCCCCCTAGTGCAATTTGCAATGGCAATCTGTTTATCAAGGATAATATTAGAATAACTGTAAATACGTTTTCAACAGAACCCAAACAATAAAAACAAAAGCTGCAGCTTAGGGGAGCTTTGGTGTGCCAAAACCCAAGCTCACTTAAGCAAGCCCTGTGATGGATAACAATCCAAATCATGTCACTGAACCATGGGAAGTTGCAAAGTGTGGGATAAAACCAAAGAAACATCTGTTTGCTGGGAAAATCCTGCCCTTATTTCATTATCATATGGTCTCATGGGTAGAACTGAGAATGGTTTGGATTCTTATGTGGTTTTCTACATAGACATAGACACTTATCTAAAAGATTAAAATAACCTGCTTTTTAATTATTTCATTTGAAGAAGATTTTGCAGACATTTTTAAAATTTATTTTGGTATGGTCTTTATTTCACAAGCCTGGTGAAATCTGATGAGCTTGTGTGTAGAGCAGGCCACAGATACAGAAATGGATACAGACACTCCACGTTGTACCAAGGTGTCCAAGCCCCTTCCTGTCCTGATCAGAGATAGGCAGGGGTGTGTTACACCTCCCAATTTAATCCATGTACACCGTCTTTCCTCACAGAGAAACTCTGGGGATTAAGAGTTCTGTGTTTCCTTGGGACTCATGTCTGTTCAGTATCACATCAGAGATAAACCATCCCCAGGCCTACTGGATTACAAAAAGCTTAAAGGACCAGATTTCCACTTGAAGCATGGTTAAAATCAATCTATTTAATAAATAAATAAAACAATAACTTCACCTATTTGGAACTTAAAGTCTGATAATGAGGAGTGAGATAACACTCAGTCCAGTCCAAGAGCATGGAAATTCCATTTACCTGGCTGTAAGCTGAATTCAAGGAAATTTGTTTTGCCAGTGAATCCAATAGCTGTTGGATCACAACCTCTTGACAGTAAACATTAGGCCAGGAACAAATAAAAGCATGAGCATGCTCTTGTGCATGACTGATTTTGTGTGACAAATTTCATTGTTGTGCCTACTGACCAGCTACCACACACTTGGTGAAACAGTGGGGAGAGCAGTGGTGGGCTGGGGAGAATAGCTGGGGAAAATGCATCTTTCCTTATGGATTCTTCTGTTTGATTGTCATGAAACATCAATATTTAAGCTCTAATTTAGACCTTCATCATCATGAAATGTTAAACTCTCTGGATCTCAGTTTCTCCATCTGCAAAATGGAGAACACAAATTTGGACTCGACGGCTTCAGGGGCACAAGTGTTGCTTACAAGGTGGTCTGGGTGTCCCAGAGTGAAAAGCAACCTCCATAGAAAAGATGTAAACCCCGATCTCTTCATCTGAGGGTAAACTGAAGAATGTGCATCTTGGTAAAATTCCAGAAGCTGGTCTTCAGTTCTGGAGGCACAACTGAACTTAGCTTAGAACTAAATGTGGGAGTGAGGATATGTCCAAAACTACCTCTGTTCCTTTTGCAGCTTAGACTCAAGGAGTAGAGTGGCCTGCAGCACTGAGACCCCTCACATCAAGGGCAGTGAAAAGCTGTCTTTGAGTAGACAGTGCTGGGCAGAGGGCTGAGACTTCAGCCCAATATCTTTTAAAAGGAAGAGGATATTCCATTCAATAATTGAAATTTTTGAGAAAGCAGACCTGCATTAGAAAAATACACATCTCTCTCTCCCTCCCTCTTTCACATATCCCTTCTTCATCTATGCTTTATAAAACAATTGTTATTGTGTTACTACGGACCTGAGTCTTCACGAATACTCAGGACACAGAATAAATGGTTTGGCCTTCCAGGTGCTGTCATACAGCCAACACAAAATTCTCCATCAGAACTTTCTCAACAGTGGAATAAAATCTTCCTGAAATGGAAGAATTAAAAATACACTTGGTCAGGGAAGAGGATGAGAGATGAAGGGGGGAGGAGAAAAAGGTGGGCTCATTAATCTACTCTAATAATAAATCCTTATCACTTATGCATTTCAGTTACTCCTTCAGCCTCCATGTTCTATATTTAAATACATCTGCTTCACACGTGCTTTGCCAATTAGCTGGTGATATTAACTGTTCAGCACTATCTATTAACACATGGCACTGCTGAAACGGCAGGAGAGACAAGCTTGACCAGGAGAGATAGTCATTCATGAGGCACACATTTCTCTCTATAACTCCGAAGTAGGAAGATAGGAAAGTGGCACAGCAATTGACCTCGGTTGTACATCAAGGCTAAATAGACACAGAGTAAATTACAGACAAGTGAGACAAGCTGCTAACTGTTCCTTTAGCAGCCCATAATGTCAGTAATTCTATTACAATGATTGCTGGTTATGCAATGCAGTTGAGATGGAAATTTTTCTTTTTTTTTTTTCTGTTTCTGTCTCTCTGTCTGTCTGCATTGTAAAATATGTAGCCCAGTGATGGAACAGTTACATATACCTATTGCAGCAGGGAATGGGTTTAGACTAGATATTGGAAAAATTTCTGCATGGAAAATGTTGACAAGCATTGGAATAGGCTGCCCACAGAAGTGGTTGAGTCATCAGACCTGGAGGGATTAGAATTTGTGTAGGGTCATGGTTTAGTGGTGAACTTGACAGTGCTGGAATAGAATTCAGGATCAATGACATTAAAGGTCTTTTCCAACCTAAATGATTGTGATTTTATCTATGGGCCAGAAAGGGTCGTTGTGATCAACTTGCAAGAGACTTACAAACCACAGATCTTCCGTGAACAGATTCCTGCTTTAGCTGGAGAGCAACACCAAACAGTTTGACTGGTCTACCATGCCACAGAAAATGATGTCTCAATGTTGAGATGGTTTTAATCTCTTGTAACATGATAATGTAAACGTTTTCCAAATTGAGGTGCATAATATGGAATTAGTGACAGAATAACAGCTATTCTCAGACATCTTAGTTAAGCACTAGATCTGTATTATTTATAAGGAGAGTTTGGACACCTAAATCATCTAAAACACCTAAATGAAGATATCTTAACGTGTGAGATGCAGCATACCCTTTCCATTGCTTAACAAGATCTATTCCCAACTGATATGGCTTTGGATGACTGCCTGTCTTATCATTGTTTCTCCAGAAAAATGTGGGTCTCCCACGGATTTTGTATCATTTCTACCAGTTGTGTAGATGTTTCAGACACCCCGTGACATACCAGCAACTAAACTGAATACCCACAATTACACTGGGAGAAGACTACCCATTTTATTTCCAAGTTAAAACTAAGCTGAGCTATGGAGACATGGGTTGTGTCAATGCATGGAAGCAGAGAAGAATAGGCAGGAATTAGATTTCTTGCCCCTCCATCACTTATTCCTTGCATTCTACTGGTTAGGTGCATTCACCGTCCACCTCAGTTTACTCATCTAAGAATTCTGACTTCACCTGGAGGACAGTGGTGATAAAACGGATGTGGAATTTAGCTTTTGTGATACTCTTGCTAAGGAGTGCGTGCTGGCAGGTCATGAAGGGCAGGATTCATCCTTCTCATTTTATAGCCATCCATAGGAAGCCATGTCAGCCAGTCAGGTCTCTGAGTAAGTCAAGAGGGCAGAATTCATCCTTCTCATTTTATAACCATCCATAGGAAGCCATGTCAGCCAGTCAGGTCTCTGAGTAAGTCAAGAGGGCAGAATTCATCCTTCTCATTTTATAACCATCCATAGGAAGCCATGTCAGCCAGTCAGGTCTCTGAGTAAGGCAGGAGGGCAGAATCAGCCCCTGGTAGTGCTTCTCTATCTAGAGGATCTCTGGAAGAAGCCTGAGTTAGCACAGGTGAGATTGAATGACTATATAGACATTTAAAGTAAATAAAGTAATGCTATGCCCTTTCCCCTTTCTTCATCCTTCGTTTGTTTGCTTGTCTCGTGACACATCAGGAGGTAAAGGCACATGCAAAGTGAGAGCTGAAGGGCATTCCCACTGCAGCCAGTCCACAACATGGCCATGATCTGTCCAGTCTGGCCTCTCTTCTCCTGTTTCTAAGGCCATAGCTAACAACTGCAAAATTGCTGGACTACAGCTAGGGACAGAGCAGTGCTTGCTACAGGAAGGGTATTTACTCAAAAAGGTGTAGTTCTAGGTCTGTTTTAGCTTTCTTTTAGAAAGAAAACTGCCATTGAGATACCCACACAGATCTTTCTTCCATACTGATCAGTGCTAATTTGCTGCTAACCCTCTTCAAAACATTAAACATTTTGCTCAACAGAGTTACAAGGCGTACATAAACTCATGTTTTCATTCAGTTATTTTATAGGCCCCAAAAAAGTCAAAGCCCAAAAGAAGGAAAAAATAATGACAAAAATATTATTCAAATTATTAAATGGAAAGAAAATTGGGTTCACCTCCATGGTGAATTTAAAACCAGGAACAAATCTCTATTATTTTGTGAATTTTCACAGTGTAATTAGTGACAGACCGTAAAGCTACATGAAGTTGCTTGGAGGATTGGCCAAATGAGAACCAGGCTCATTCTCATTGTTTGAGTTACGGGCACGTGGAAAACTGATGAAGAAATAAAAATATCCAACTTCCAAGAAGAATAGTTGATGCCTTCAGTTGACATCAAAGAGCCTGTTTACAAATAGATGGATCAAGGTTGCCTAAACACAGGTGCCTGGATGCTTGGAGTCCCCTTGGGAAGTCAAGGCAGCTCCATCACGTGAAGAAGGACGTGGGGCAGACCTGCAGGTGCAGGAGCTGGTGACAATACCTCATATATATGTCCAAAATGTCTGTGCTTAGGCAAATGAATCCTACTCAGTATGTCAAAACTAAGCCCCAGCAATTATTTGGAATTAGAACCTATTCTACATATGCAGCTGAGCATGAGCATTGTGCAATGGGTGAAGGCAAAGTGTTGAATTTAGTCACGCAGCATTAGTGAGAGTATTTATACTACCTGTGTTTGCACAGCTACACTAGAAAGTTCAACCCTGAAAACTGTCTGTATAGACAGGAGAAAGACAAGAGAATGATCCAAACAAGGGGTCTATTTCATGTTTAAATAATGCTCTGAAGGATCCTTTCACTCCTCTTTGCCTGCAAAGGGGCACAAGAACATTCTTTTCCTCCTACAGGCTCTGAGTAAGATGGCTATGGTCACATTGGCCCTTCTGTGGTCTGGAACATCAAATCCTTCATGGATGTTTATAGACCTGCACAAGAAAGAAGGTTCTCCCTGTTTTGAAATCCTAATCCTAAATTTGACACTGCCCCTTCTGTGCTGTGGGAAACTCACATAAGCACCTCTTGCTGATTTGTAAGAAGAGATGACTGTGCATAGCTACCTTCCCTGTCAAGTTGTGGGAAGGATTATGGATACAGTAGCTTAAAAGCCCTTTGAAATATGACCAAAAAAAAAAATGTTATAGAAGTGCTAAAGCATATTGTCAAAGAAAGTGGTCATGCAACACGTAAGAAGAGCTACTAAGTGTTAAGTCACACCAATATACTTTATAGAGCACATTATTTGAGTTGTGCAGCCCTGAGTGAAGCAAGACTCCACACATGATCTCTACCTATATGTGTGCACAGAAACATATGCAGGAAGATAAAGTGTACAGAAATATCAGCCCACAATGTCCTGCAAGAGCTAAAACACGCTGTGGTAGGGGAAACTCGTGGCACATCTGCCCACTTGGCATGGCAGACACCTGAATTATATCTCTGAATGCAGACAAGGACGGCTCTAGTGGAAGATGTCCCTGCCCATGGCAGGAGGGTTGGAACTACAGGATCTTTAAGGTCGCTTCCAACCCAAACCATTCTGTGATCCTATGCTTCAACTTCAAAACATCAATAGGAACCCTCTTTATCTTTTTTGCAAGCAATTGCAGTTGAAAAAAAAAAAAGGTCAGCTGGGAACAGGATGAGAAGTGGCTTTACCTGATTTCCAGACATTCTGGATGTTAGGGGTATACCCCAAAGAGAAGCATGGCGATGTCTATTTCGGGGAAACTCACAGACTGACTCAGATAATTATTGTGGTGGGGACCAGTACAGAATAAACACTGCTGTTTGGTACCTTTAGAGATGGCAGAAGCTATAAAAGTGGCAAGTGTTTGAGATAAAGTGAGCAAATTTTGACAAAATTGAGATCCAAACCATAGTTCCCTAAAAGAGAGAAAAGTGTTTCCATCTTTAAACAGGCACATGATAAAATTTTGAAATTACTCTCCTTCCTGTTTTAAATAAGAGCCATCTGGACTTTATTTTCAGGCAGTTTGATTTCCTATGCTGTCTAGGAAAGGACTCAGTACCAAGTCAGAAACCCATGGAAATTGAAGGATCTCATATAAAATATTAGACACATACTAAATATTGGACACACAGCAGGCTCTCACTGCCCACTTTGCCCTTGTCAGCACCTCCAGGCTGTGCTTAGGGATGAAGGTAGGAGCTGATTGACTGGATCTGTCATGCAGCACCTGGGTCTGAAGGCCTGTGGGAACCCATGCTGCTGTGCTGGAGATGAGGATGAGCAATCCAATGAAAACTAGACCAGCTGGAACACGTCATGATCTGTCCTGTGTTATGTGACTCGAAAAACTCAATGACCCTACAACTCCAGCTAAAGCATGGAGTGTCGTGCTCTGGAGGAGAAGATAGGAAAAGGTCTCCTCTAAGCTCTGGATCAATCCCACAGGGATGTGAAAGGTGCCCTGCTCTACTCTGTTCACTGGGGGAATCTTGAAGACAAATTTGAGCATTGTGAGGGATGGAGTCGAAGTCTGTTTGTAATCATCCATTTCTGCTCTGTTTTGAAATTCTGCCTTGTTTGAAAATTATTAAATCTTAACTCCTTCTTTAAAGTATTTTATTTAAAACTTTTACTTTTAAAAATATTTCTTTGAACTTTGTTCTCATAAAAGAGTAATTCATTATTACTGGAGATAACACCAATGTATAATCCCTTTGTGATCCTTCTTACAGGGACTGTGGGAATGATAATTAAGTCACTTTGCAGCTAGCACACCTGTGAAGCAGGTAAACATTTATTAGCTCATTTTAAAAAATTAATTAAAAAATGTCTGTTGTGTTCTGTGCAGCTTTTCTTTTCCTTGAAGGCACAGAGAGATGAAGCAACCACGACCTATATTATGAAATTAGAATGCAATTATTGCTTTAAGTAAAACAAAGCCCAGCCTCACACAAAAGGTGTGGAAACTCAAATTGCTAAATGATCCGATCGTAGTCACACTTGGTAATCAGCTCCAGTGTTTTTTTGGCAGGGTCCTGCTATGAATTATGATGGGAAAATGAAAAGACATGCCTTGTCCCATGCCGTTGCCATGTAAATGTATGGATCATGCAGAGATATAAACACTGGAAAGGTCTTGAGTTACGCTGCCTGTGAGTAATTGCCGTCTCTATAAGCAAGCTGTTTGGAGCTGTAAGAAATAGGAAAATTACGCCTTTTGTTCACGATTTGACAATGTGGAAGAGCCCTGCCAGACCTGTCTTGTTTAATCATGTTAGCACAGCAGCAAAACGAACAGCTTCTTTGAAAGGAACTCGGAGTTCCTGGAGGAGGAGGAGGAGAAGGAGGCTCTAACCCAGTGCCTGCTCTCCTAAGTCATTCTCACTGTTCTGCTGTCAGCATGAAGAGCCTTGCAGGGATTCCAGGCTGCATCATTTTGAGGGGAAAGCAGTATTCAAGTCACCATGTTTCTGAGACATCCACGCCTGTCTTTTCATGAAGTCAGAATATTCACCCCATTACTGTTATCTGCTATGCCGGGGGCTGCGCGTGCTCACGTGGAAGGTCATCCATAGGGAAATGCAAGGAAATATCGTGATCCCCATGGGACACTTGGGGATGTGAGACTCAGAGAGTCTCATGAACTTCATGAGACTTCATGATCATTCAGCGGATCCATGGCAGAGACCCAAGGGTGGCTCAGAGGGTATTTACCCTGACTCCTGCCAGGTTGGGGGCACTTCTGTTCCTGACGCCTCCAGCCTTCTGCATATCCCTCCCCCAGGTGTGCCAGCAAACACCTGTATGTCAGCACATCCAGGTGAAGGGGTTGGTCTAACATGTGCAATGAGAATCAAATGGGAACAAAGAGATCCAATCTGGCTCTGACAAGCACTGGGCAATTAAAATGTAATATATATATATATACGTATTTCTACATATATAAATTAAAAAAGAGGCCCTGTCTTCTGTAAGGTAGCCTTAGACAATTTTGTTCATTCACCTCCGTATGCATAGTCTGGTTTTCAGACCAACCCAGATACTGGTCAAGATTATGGTTTTCAGGAATAATTGCTTCTGAGAGAGAAGGAGCACTGCCTGAAGTATACTCAAACTTTTCTCCCTGATCCCATGACTTCATTATAGCCCTTGGCAAAAGGCGTAACTGTGGAGGGTGAAGCACAAGATTCAGGAATTCTTGGTACACTTCTCTATGTCTCCTTCCTAGAGAAACAGGGAAAGAAGAATGAAAACTACTAAACTTGTTACCTGTTGTATCTCCCAGGTCTCTAGATTAAGAGACACCCCCTCAGGAAAGTTGCTAAAGTAGCTAAAGAAGGATGTCTGACTTACCGCATAGCCCAAGCCATACATATTCTAAAGTCTGCTTTGAAGGTATACATGTCCTTTAGGGGAAAAATATTCGATCTTTAAAGTGCCTAACAATAAGGAAAACATTTTTGAAAGCATGGTTTGCTATTCTGATTTTTTGCTGGATCATGGTTAAAACCTACTTCTTTTCCGTCTGAATTTTTCTGTCTCCTACTTTTGTTTATTGGATATTCTTAGGCTTCCGGACAAAGAAAAGTATCTTTGTCATGTAGGTGTATACAAGCTGAAATCACTGCTCAACCTCCTCTTCAATAAAAACACGGATTGGGTTCGTTGCATCTTTCGTGCAAGTGCAAGTCCACGTTTCAATATTTCATCATTTTGATGACTGACCAAGATGTGAACATGACCAAGATGTGAACAAAGGGCTCATACCTGAAGGGGAAAATCATACCCATAAAGGATACACACCCACAGATTAAAAACCTCGCAGCCCATGATGCACCCTGGACACTCAAAAGCTACACAGGACTTATGGCTCCTTTCTCCCCTCTATGTTCCCCATTAGCACTCTCTATTGCACCATCTGCTCCATATTTTGTTGTGAAAGTCGTTCACTTTTTTCTCATCAGAGCAACATCCAGCCTTAAGGTTTATGTGAAGTAAACATGGGTCAATTTATATTTTTTCACAGTGGTTAACTGCTTTGTAGGACTCAAGTGATACCTGAAGGTCAGATGCCCACACCTTGACCACTTGTTGCTGTGCCATCTGTGGGCAGTGACCTCAGAGCTCTGAAAGGCAAAGGCAAAAAACTCCTGGGAGAGTGACTGTTTCAGTGCTCCCAGTTAAAAATCCTCCATAATTATCTTTATGTGTTGGTGTTGCTGGTCTTCATTTGTTTGTTGCCTCTTTGCTATCATGTCTGCATTTGGGTTTTTTTTCTTTTTGTTTCAGGATTGAAATATAGCAGTTCAGGCAGAAATTATCCAGATCTTTGTGTCCTGGCCCAAACCTCTGTTGTGTTTTCTTCCTAGGATCCAGCTGCCAACATGTTAAAGAAAATCCAAATTTCAACAGTACTTCTCTAAAACTAATAAGAAGTTAGGGAACACCCTACCAACCTTCTTGTACTACCTGAATAATCCTGTCAGGTTTTCCTATGGACCTTCCCATGCCAACAGTCTTGTTGCATCCACTCGGAATTAAATTGGATACACCAAAACATCCATGAAATGAAGGCTGCTTGTCTTGGTGGGAGAGACCCACCCAAAACTAATGAGATGCAGAGCCTCGAGTGAGTTATAAACTACATGTGCAGCAAAATCAAACACACCCACAGTGCTCCCACAGAGTGTTCTCTGTTCGTGCTGCATCCACCATTTACAGCTGACACAGTCTCTCTTCTCCACTGTTGCTTCCTTCAGCAAATTGAAAACATGGGACACCTCCACCTAGGCCCTGACCCGTGCAAACACAGAGGAGTAAAGGAGAACACGTCAGAATAAATGCAGTGGTGTGCGTAGGATGAAGGCTACAGTCTGCGGCTAGCTGCACACTTTTCAAGTGAGACAACCCACGTCCCAAAGCATTTTCTCGCGATTAATAATTTTTACAGAGAAAGCAGAAGGTGCTGAGGAACTAAAACATTCCTTACAGCAGAATGCTGAGTCCTGGGGAACTACTTGCAAGAAGTGCACAAGATCATAGCTTGATGCTTCACACCAGGCCTTGACAAACACCTGAGCCTCGTGTATTCCCTATCCAAGAGAAATGGGGACAGCCACTGAGTTTAACAAGCAAAGAAATATCTGGAGAAACTCCAGTTCTCTGGATTTTGCACATCCAAAGAATTGACCAAACTATGTTGCTGATGGATTTGCTCTGATCAGACAGCTCATTCTTTTCAAAGGAAGGACTCTATTCAGTATGGTCTTTACTTAGCTACATATTCTTTCCTGACATCTGCAAAGCACTTTTTCAGTCACTGTAGAGCAACGTAATTTATCTGCCTTGGATAGAGCTCTGACATATTTCTCAATGTGGAGAACTGGAGCACTTCTGCAATGGAGATGGGCTGAGACATTTGGGGCTGCTCAGCCTGGAGAAGAGATAGCTCTAGGAAAACATTAGACCCTCTTCCAGTGACTAAAGGGGGCTACGAGAGGGCTGGGGAGGGACTTTTGACAAGGGCATGGAGGGATAGGACAAGGGGGAATGGCTTTAAGCTGAGGGAGGGTAGGATGAGATAGGATATTAGGAAGAAATTCTTTACTGTGAGGGTGGTGAGACACTGGAACAATTTGCCTGAAGAAGCCGTGGCTGCTCCATACCTGGAAGTGTTCAGGTTCAGGTTGGATGGGGTTCTGAGCAACCTGGTCTAGTGGAAGGTGTCCCTGCCCATGGCAGGGGATTGGAACTACATTATCTTAAAGGTCTTTTTCAACCCAAACTATTCTATGATTCTTTAGCTTATTGTTTTAATTTACAGATTTTTGCACCAATCTGTTTGCATAACTATTTCCACGAGTGTGACTTTCCCATGAGTCCATTATTTAGAGCTTAAAATGTGGATTTTATAAAGCTGAAAGATTCTTATATGGTTTTATGGGCAATTTGCTCATTTATTTACCTAATACCTGTTATGCTGAGTGTTTAATCTTCTGTGGGATTTTTTTTTCCCTAATGCAGCTGTCATATATAGTATAGGTGGATCTGCTAATGAAACCTATTATTAATACTGTCCAGCACTTCCTGTTATAAGACTCCTTTTGTGCTGTTTGTAATTATCTGCAATTTTAAAATTTCAACTGAGTAGGCCAGAAGGACTTACTAAGGCATTATTAAGCTGTTACATGCTTTAGGTTGGCGGAGATTATTTATTTTAATCCAGTACACTGAAATGAGCAAGAGTCATTGCTATGGCTCAGCCTGGGCTGAACTGACATGTCAGGGAGGTTGGTGTCTTTAGGAGGTGCTCGTAGGCCCCCTGTCATCCTACAATGTCCCCAGTGAGACCAGAAAGACCAAGGAGCAGGTACCAGTGTGTTCCATCACCCTGGTTGTGCAGCCTGGATTGCCAGTGCTCAGGTACTCGTCTTTAGACACACCTGCATGCCAAAGCTTTAAAACAGACGTCTCAGCCTGTGAGCTGAATCCTCCCCTCTCAAAAGCAGATTAGAAGAATCCTACCTCAACTCTCCAAATGCTGAAAAACCAACAGATTCTGAGTAAAAAAGATAATATTTTGCTGGAGTATTTCCAGTAACATTTAGTAAGGTCTAACATGGAAAAGCCCAGGAGGAAACCAATCATTCTGTCATCAACGGGTAATAAATAATGGTGAAGAGGACCACCCAGTGAACAATGAAGATAAAACACAATTTTGAGTAGCCGTTCAGGGAGTGAGACCCAGCCAATCTGCATTTTGAATGAAGGAAAAAGACTTTTTGAGTGGGATGCATGTACAAACTAGGGTGTGAAAACTGAGAGGAGTTTAATGTGAATACATATAGGTGAGCCCAGCTCCACTGGTACCGCTCCAGGGTAACCAGAACTGTAACACAGTAAGATGGGGACGACTATGCTGTGGTCAGCAGCATGCTGATGTAAGTTATACAAATACAGAGCCAGATTAAAATTGTTCTTTAATTGAATTTTTAGTAGGAATCATAAGTAAGATCAGAATGTTAAGGTCCTGAAGCCTGAGCTACCTCTACGTGCAGTGCATCTATTGAGGGATTTAAAAATTCACCAGTTGTAACCGAATTAACTTAATGTGAAAGGCTGAGAGAGGGTTGTTTTTATGGTAGGTACAGTACATTTAACCTGTCTCCTGTTGATTTTATGAAAAAAAATTTCTGGTGACTTCAATACTGTTCTTACTAATGAAATCTGTGTTAAACTGTAGCTTTGCTGATTAAATGATGTCATATCACTGCTCGTTAACTCAAATCATGCTAATTTTTCTGAGAACTGTGTAAAGGAACACAAATGCCTGCCTGAACTCTTCAATCATACAGTTTGGCTTATTATGGTCACTTTGCTTGAGTTTCTATTTTTAGGCTTCCCCAAAGAATAAATAATGTCTCCCCATTTAAATTATGTAAGTTTAGCTTGAATGAGTAGTGAGTACAAAGGGAGATTGCAACGGTTGAATTATTATAAGCTTAAAGATAATCAATCTGATTGTTTAATACCTATTGAACAGCTCCATAACATGTCTTCCACTACAAAAATGAGGAAAAGCAGTTTAGATGTCACTCCATTAAAATAATTCCATCTTGTTCATTAGTGGTTTAATAGATCAGATTTAGATGTTTTGGATTAATCTGAACATAAGACCAAAAAAAAGTGAGAGATCACGGCTGTTTCTTATTGTTGTATACACACCGGAAGTCAAGTGTATCTCAACACTTAAGATCAATTTGTGCAGTAACTAAATTCCATGTGGGATTCAACTACACTGTTCTTACAGAAACTGTAAAAGCTTTGACCAAAGCATGGAAGTCCCTTTGCCTGAGGCACAGAAGAAGCACAGAACAGAAGATCTCTTTGTCTGAAGTCTTCTAAGCTAATGAGAAAAGTTCACAAAAAGTGGAAGAAAACAGCATGATATCCAGTGGGAAAAGTGAGATGCAGAGAAAACAAAAAGTAAAAACTGGACCTAATGCCGTAGCTGCCAGTGCCCATGGCTTGGCTGCCCAGAAGCTGCAGTTTGCTGGAATTGTGTTCATTACCATGGCTACTTTGGGATGCAGTCAGCATGTTCCTAAGGAGTGAAATCCAATCTATTTCAATGTTCATATGGTTTGGCTTCAGTTCCTCTTTCTAAATCTGTATTGGGTTCTTTCTGCATTCTTTAGTTTCTACTAATTCCTTTTTTGGTTTTCCAATTTTGTGATACTTTTGGCTAAGCATTAAGTTATCCACTGGTTTTATTTCTTTTCTTTCTTTTTTTTTCCCTAATTGGGGTTTTAATTAACAAGGTGGCATCTTCAACATAGTGAAAAGCTTTCATTGTTCTTGAATTTTTGGTAATAACTTTCATGACTAAAATGTGGACTTCAGGACATTGCCTTAAATTTTTGAAATCCCTCTGAAACTGTGGATGGAAAACCTTACATGTAAGTTCATTTCATTTCCAAATAACGTTAAAAGAAACAAAAACAAAGAACAAAAAGAACAAAACTTGGGGTGAGGTTTATGTGGGCGCTTAGTTTCATGAACCTGTTTGTATATCTCAGTCTAAGCTCTACCTGATAACAACAGTGTCAGGGTTTAACCCCAGCTGGCAACACAAAAGTGAGAAAACCCATGCCTAAAAAGAGAAGACTCGTGGGTTGAAATACAGATAGTTCAATGGATAAAACAAAAGGTGTACATGCAAGTAAAAAAAGGAATTCATTCCCCACTTCCCATGGGCAGAGGGATATTCAGCCAACCCCAGGAAAGCAGGGCTCCATCAAACGTGGCAGTGACTTGGGAAGACAGACTCCATCACTCAAAATGTCTCCCCTCTTCCTTCTTTTTCCCTTATATGTCCACCATGACTTCACATGGTGTGGAATATCCCTTGGGTCAGCTGGAGCCGGCTGTCCCAGCTGTGTACCCTCCCAACTCCTTGTGCACTCCCAGAATACCTGTTGGTGGGGTGGGGTGAGGAGCTCCATGTGAGCCCTGCCCAGCAATAATGAAAACATCCCCGAATTATCAACACCATTTCCAGCACAAATCCAAAACACAGCCCCATTCCAGCTGCTGTGAAGAAAATTGACTCTATCCCAGCCAAATCAGTACAGTGCTGCAAATGTATTTTTATGTCCAGAAAAGTTGATTTGATTAACTTGTTTTGTCAGAGAGAATAGGTAAAATGTGTTACCTTAAAATATAATTGATCTCCAAATAAGGTCTGTACCCCAAAATAAATTATCACTTTAGGAGAAAAAAAAAGCATGAGTGCAATTTCTTTACGTAGAACCTGCAAACAATGAAAATGTAATATAGGAAGAGACTGAGTCCCCAAAAGTATTTTCTTTTCCAACTACTAGATGTATTTGAAAGGGAAAAAGAGACTGTATTCAGTGTGTTTAATGCACCAAAGGGATGCAGATGTCTGACTGGTGTGTGAAGCTTTGTACTAACGGACAAGTGCTTGGTTTCTGAGCTGAGCTCAGCATGGGCCTTGACGTGTCCATGGCATGCACTCTGTTAGCACAGGCCATTTGTGCAGGAGGCACACGCCTGTTTTTTAAAACTTCTGATTCACAAAAGGAAAAAAGGCATCAGCTGCAGTCATAAATCCATCATTCTGGTAGCCAGCATTATCCCAAACTTCCTTGGCATTGTAGTATAAGGATGAGAAGCAGAAAAAGCAAGATGACATTTATTTTTTATTATTACTATTATCACACACTTCCTTCAGCAGGGGGACTGATGGCTATCGGGTCCTTGGAGCAATGACACGTTCTCAGAGCCAGCCTGTCCACTGCCCCCAGTCGATGCCTTGCACGGTGGCCTCCCTGCCAGGCAGGTCACCAGTTACAGGACTTTGCCACCTCTGGCACTAAACTCACAGAGACTCCACACGGTTGTCCAACTCACGTGGTTCCAAAATGGGAGCTCACACTCTGTACCACGGCAATTTGCCTTCCTGCTGGAAATGCATGTGTGGGAAATAGTGTGAGACCTCAACATTTGGAGGGGGTGAGACCTCAGCATTTTGGGGGCTTGTGGACCTCCATGTGGAATGTAGTGGCAAAAGGTATGAAATAAGAAGTAGCATGTGATCTCATTCCCTGTTCCTTCTAGCAAGTTCTCATCTGCCCTTGCAAACACACTTAGCTTTAGGCTCATTCATAATTGAGCATTTAAAGACTCAATTTTGATTTTGACCATGCCACAGACTCCAAGTTTGAATATATACAAGACACAGGCAGGATTGTGCCAACCTATCTCACTCCTTCAACATTCTGCATCCAGAACTGAGCTACTCGCCCCAGAGTTCCTTGATAGGATGGGAAACAGGAGCTTCCTTCAGGAAGAATTCATCTTAATTCATTTTATTCTCAGCCACCTCCCTGAAGGCTGAGTCACTCACCTGCTGCTCTCACCTACTTTTCTAAAGACTAAAGAGAACAGCTGGGTAAGCACCTCCACCTTCTTCTTTTTGGCAAGTCCAGCCACAACCTACTGGTGTCTCTGTTCTCATTTCTCACGTGTACAAGGATAGTTCTTTCATTCTTCCCCAGTCTATTTATTCAACTTGCAAAAAATTATTCGTAAGGAGATTCTAAGCTGATTACCTTGAATACGGACACTATAATTTAGTTGTCTAAGGTCAGTGTAGATAATACGTTATATCTTTGTAAAAATGTAACAAAAATTAATCTCTAGCCCCAACTACAAAGAGTAATAGCAATTACTGTTACCATTATTAAAAATAACCTTAAGCTTAATTATGCCCAGGGACATGTATGTTTTATGCTAGTCCTAAAGTTAAAGTCATGACAAACAATGGTCTTTATCAACACTATCAATGCCTTTTCTAAACATTTAGGTTCTGCAAGAAATAAACATAGATTTTCAAGCTTTGGAGCTGCCATTTCTAACTCCAGCTTCTCTAACTCCAGCTACAATATTTATTATTACTATTATTTCTATTATCCTGAATTACCATGAAGATAGGAAAGGGAGGAGGGACGAATTGTTTTTGAAAGTCTGTCTCTTATGTCAAAGCAAGATATTGATGTGTAGTCCCAGACAGGAAATTTTGTGGAATTCAAAGGAAGGATGAAAGTCAATCTCTTCCCTGCTGGTATTTGAACTTGCATTTTCTGCACGTTTGGATATTTCTAAAGACACATCCAGAGCACTAGCACATTACTTGCAGCTGCCACTTAATTGATTAAAGACTATGTTTAATTAAAAACTGTCACAAGAACAGAGCGATGGAAGGATGAGTTAAAATTACATTTCAGCCCACCTGAAATACTGAAGCTCAAAATATACATGCTGAATCACACCACTGATTGGGAAAGCATTTTCAAGGGCACATCCAGAACAAGATCCAAGAGAACATAATTGCACATATGTCAGCATTGCCTATGGATCCATACCTATGGGATGCACATGCTTTTGGGTATTTTGGCAGGGAATGGGTTGAGAGGGCAGAATTTAAAAAGCTCATGGAAAGGCCTCTTTTATTCAGTTCACAAAAAGAGATATAGATGGCGACATAATATGTCCACATTTAATGGCTACATGACTGTGTACCCTTTAAAAGTCACGTAACTTCACATCTTGCCATGTCTTCAGAAATACATGAGCTCTTTGTGGAGTTGGTTTTTTGGGTTTTTTTTAATGTTTGGAGGTTTTTTGGCATCAAGTCTCTTCACTGCAGCTGTCCATTCCCCTCATCTCAGGACAGACGCTGCTGTCACTGGATCAATTACCAGCATTCATTTCATCTCGTGCTCTGACCCAATGGACTCCTTGTTCTCCTGCTGTTGACAGCCTGAGAAGGCTCCAGCCAAACTGGCCGCTAGCGACTGACCCCTCCACAGACAGCCTCATTAGGGTAATTGAAAGGCTGGAAGCAGCAGAGACTGGAGCCCAATTACACCTGTCCTTGTCCAATTCAACCCGGGCTTAAATTACCTGGATGGGTCAAGGATGGTAGTGTGCTCAGGTGAACAAAAGCTTTCCCTCTGTTCTTGTGCCTTTCACAGACAGACATTCTTAATTATGCTTGTCATTGGGACATAATAAGGCTGATTTCTTTAAATGGCATCTTTCCTCAGCAGGGAAACTGATGCGTGGTCTTACTGAGCACCAACGCCGAGCAGCCCAGGTACTCAGAGCAAGGTAGAGGTAGAAGCAGTTTTGGGGTTTTCCTCCTCAGGTGGTCATGGCACAGAGAGAAGTCAGTGCCTCGTGTGCTTTATGAGCTCTTGTGCATCCCAATAGTTAATGACAGTGGTGATAAAAGCATGGAAAAGGGGTTTGTTTTATTGTTTTCCCATGACAGTAGTCAGGTTCTGAGCCCATTAGTTTAATTTTGTTTGAAGGAGAGGGTCATTCAAAGTGTTGACACGAGCTGTAACACTGATTTACAGCCAAATATCGAGACCAAAAGTTGGCCTTACATACTTAATTGTCTTAATGGGGGACTTGGTTTCCCAAAGTTAGGAGCAAGCTCCGTCATACCTGGGAAAGGTAATCTTCTCAGCACTTTCTAAAAGAAGTCTTGTGTTTGAATATTTAAATACACATTTATTAATCTACATTTTAACTTCTCACACTTAGTAATCTTGGGCAATTACTGAGCTCCATATGGATGCATTGCTGTATTATTATATTTACCCTTCTAACAAAAATTCAAATTTGCAGTATTTAACAAGACAACAAATGACATGTTTGTACACACACCATAAGCACACATTTTTTTCTAGCTTTTATGTAATGTTGAGAGATGATTTGTTTCATTACATTGTATTTTACAGGGCAGGTTAAATAAATTGCAAAAATAAAATCATGAAAATGTGAAGAAAATGTGAAGAAAAGTATGATTTTTAGAGAAGATAATATATAGACCCTTCTGCAGAATTAAGAGAGGTTCTAGCTTCAGTTCTTGCATTTCTTTTGGATCTTTTAATCAATATTATATAAGACCTGCCATAAAAACTGATTCTAAAATATTCATTGACAATTTATTAACTTAAAATTTTATTTTGTTTCATAAAAAGTCAAGTTTCAAGAAAACAAGTGCAAAATAATAATTAAACAAGAACTGAATAATGACAAACTGAAATAATGACAAAAAAATGAAAATAAAAAATTACTACTAACAATTTTTACAAATACCTTTCTTAATTTCATAAATTAATTTTTCAATGAAAAAAAGTGCCCAAATTTTTGGGTTTTCTTTTCCCCCACAAATCTGCCATTGCCTGGTCACATGATTTTCAAAGCCACATTTGACATTACTTGAAAATTATTAGCAAGTAAAATTATTGCAAACAGTTACTTTTGGTAAATTCCAATTTTCACCATGTTATTTCTTTACAAAATCAGACTAAGTTTCAGACATCTGC
Source organism: Atrichornis clamosus (assembly GCA_013400975.1). Taxonomy (NCBI): domain Eukaryota; kingdom Metazoa; phylum Chordata; class Aves; order Passeriformes; family Menuridae; genus Atrichornis; species Atrichornis clamosus. The sequence continues at coordinate 201,895 of WBMZ01011090.1, read as the reverse complement.
TAGAGATGAAGAACAGTAATAAAATTTCAGGAGTTCCATATTGCATGGGAAGTGGGATAGGACAGGTTAGCCTAGGCTAGGCTAAGAAAAGATAGGCTAGAATAGAAAAGGATAGAACAGAACAGGACAGGACAGAACCCAATAGTCCTAATGTGGATTTGGGAAAATTAATTTAACTAAAATGGACATCTGTGGACTGCAAAATTTATAAATGAATCTACAAGTCTCCACATGTGATTCTGTGCTTATAGTTCCTTTTTCAGGACTCAATAGTACAGACATAAATCTGTGGAATATTGTTTTGATGACAACCACCTCTGGATAAAATGAGGAAGGAAGGAACTGAGAAGTAAAAAGTCCCACATTTGCTGTTCTGGAGCAGACCTGTGTTAGTAACCCTTTCTCACATTGAAATCACTTTGTCTGTAAAGAGTCTGTCAAAAGCAGTAGTGAAGGACCTATAGTTTAGCACGTACAAAGAAGTCAAAACATCACTTCCAAAGGAAAACCCCCAGCAGTCTCAAGGAGGCAGCGTGACCCAGTGAGTCTCATCCCATTTCTAGCAATCTGATTCTGTGTTAGGTTGCATCACCAAGTGTTGGGATTGCTTCCAGTTTAGTCACAGCCTTCCCCTGCCTTCTGTTTGATCAGATCTGGCCCTTAGTATTAATAAGTGCTATTTTCCATGACATTGTGTGTTTTGCCCTGTGGAAACCAGTTATGAAACCATCCTGCATTACTAATCCAAGTAATAACCTCTTTTGAAACTGTTAGTTTGGAATCCATCTGCTCTGAAAAAGATCTTTTGAAAGGAAAGGATTCCTCATAGTCTAAGATATGGCTTCAAATTAGGTGAAAACGGTTACCAGTCGCTAGCAGGAGATGAGTATTTAATCAATTCTGATGGACAGAATAAGGTGAAATGCATCCAGCACAATGGATTTGAACCAATAAGGTTTATAGAACCAAGCCAATATTACTGGAAGTAAGGTGTGAGCTCTCATTTCCTTCCTGGGATCAAGAATTCACATACATGGAATCCTGTTATGTCCCTGGCAGTGTTAGTACCAAGTTGCAATGACAGCCGGAGGCTATTTAGAAAAAAGTGTCAGTTCCACAGGTGGGGAAAAAAAAAAAAAGGATTATTTCTGGAAAAACTATTATAAACCACTTATATTTAAGATTAAAAAAATATAGCCTCATAAGAAGCCACAGGATATTAATATATTAATGATAATGTCTTTTCACTTCACCTGAGGACTTAAATGCACTCTATAAACACTGTTTAAATGTCATTACTGATTTGGTCAAGCCATTATGAACCACAGCAGACATTTTCTGATTCTCCCCAGAGACTCTACTTTTCTCTGCCTTTCCATGATACCCAACACACGGAGTGAGCAACAGGAGCTCTTTACACAGGATGGAAAAAACAGAGGGAGTAGGAGGGAAATTCGCTTCATGAATTACATATATGCCAAAGTGATGAGATGGGACACAGATATTTTGCTTATTTCTAAGACAAAGAAAGGGAGATTTTGATTGTTCTTTTTCCCCTTTTATTTTTAAAAATTACCCGGGCTTTTTTTCCTGTACAACCCTGGTGTGTGATCCAGACCTTCCAAGTCCTTTTCATGAACAGGTGATGCCCTCAATTGCAAAACCCCTCATTTGAGATGCAGGGCAAGCAGTTTGAAACCAGCACTTTGCACAACTTGTAAAAGAGTCATGGTTTTGGATGTCCACGTCTCCGCTGTGGAGCAATATGGAATTTATCATACAGTTTATAAAATATAGAATATTGAGTAGGAAAAAATGTAAGAAAACATCTATATGGGAACGGTTTACAAATTAGAACCTGTGCTAAAAATCAAATAATTTGTTTTAAAGCAAGAAGACACACTCACAGAATCATAGAATGGCTTGGGTTGGAAAGGACCTTAAAGTTCATCTCATTCCAACCCCTCTGCCATGGGCAGGGACACCTCTCACTAGCCCAGGTTGCTCCAAGCCCCATCCTAGTTGGCCTTGAATACTCCCAGGGATGGGGCATCCACAGCTTCTCTGGGCAGCCTGTGCCAGGGCCTCAACACCCCCACAATAAAGAATATCTTATTTATACCCACCCTCTTTCAGTTTAAAATCATTCCAGTACAATCCTGTTCATGAATCTGTAATACTGCAGGTACGTGGCATCACCTCTCTGTTTTAGGGGAAAAAAAAAAAAGAAAGTAAGAAAAAAAAAAAGACTTTTTGAAATTATAATTCCTAATTCAGTTCATGTTTTTGACAGTCATGGGACACAGATTGACTCTCATGCCTTTGATGCATCTATCAGTGCAGCATGGAGCCACCCAACGCACAGATGGGAATTACAGTATCTGGGCGAGATCGAGAGCAAATGTTGCCGTGTTAGAGTGTGTGTTTCAATTTGTGCTGGCAGAACTGAGATCAGAATCAGTCATGTGAGCATGGAAGTGAACACAACTCTGCTTCCCATTTAAAACAGCTTTCTCAAGTGGGATTAAGGGATTAGGTTTTGTGGTTGTCTTCCAGAAGCAATGTCACGGGCTGTTTTTACTGCGGGAAGACCTGGTGTTCCGCCAGTGCAAAATGAAGTCTGCTGGCAACATGAATGCAAAATCATTGAGACAGAGGCTCAGCTCAACTGACACAGCCTAGCCTCAAATTTACACGAGCTCTGACTCTCCTGCAGCGTAGATTAAAATTAACTGGTGAACTTCTGAAATTCCCCTCTCTCCATACTGTCCCTCTTCCAAGATTGCTGCGCCTCAGCAGAAGAGCCTGAAGCAGAGCATGAACAACTGCAGTTTGCTTGTCAATATTTCACCATTTGAGTGTATTTTAAGATACTAGGCTGATTAACCAATTTTTATTCTGGTTTCCATTGGGTCTAATAATGTACTAATTATGTTTCACAAAGTATTTAGTCATCTTGATCCATAGAGGGGGGTATGAAAACAATACTGACCTCAGCTATACAGTTTCAAGCAGCTGCCATGTGTGGGTGAGAGCCATAACTCTGATATTTCCATGGAGCCTGACCTTAGTGCAAGTGAGAATACCAAACACAGCAGAGATGTTTGAGCATCCTTCCATTTACCAGACTGGCTTCTCCAAAAGCTGGTAGCAGCAAAAGGTTATTTACCATGAGCTGGAGTTTCTGAGGACATTTCTAACGTACAAACTACATCCACCTTTACCAGGAAATTTCCTATTGTGTGGACAGCATTATGATTAAATTTGGTTTAACATGATGCCCTTTGGCCTGGAAAAATCATTCTGTCTCTTTTCATGTCACCATTTGTTGATGGGGACAATTGTGCGTTCCTATTTTTATTTGGAGGATTGTAGGCTAAAAATCATCAAAATTTCAGTAGCAAGCTGTAAAGTTTAATCTTTATCTGAGAAAAATAATGCACTCCAAGGTGCATTTCTGCCTCGAAGATTACTTCAAAAGCCTTAAAATAATGTCAGGAGTTTCGTCATCAGGGCTACCTCCACCAAGATTGATGTTACTCACAAACCATAGCAACTTTCCTTAACTTTGTTCTTAGGTCCACACATAACAATTTTCTCTTCTTAGTTTTCCAAAACACTGCCAGTATTCTCAAGATAAGAGAGAAGTAAACTGTGAACCTTTCCCTGGAAATCCAAAGCTGAGGAAACCTCACATTACTATTTGAAACTCTGGTTCTCACCAAAAAAAAAAGCCCAGGAATCCAGAAGCCCAGCTGTGAAGCCAAATGTCAGATAGCAAACAGAAACTGCAATGTGGAGATCTCTCTGTTTCCCTCTTGTGTCCAAACCCCCTTCAAAACTCTTCAATGCTCACATGAATGTCAAATCTGGTGACTGCAGCTCTTGGACTCCTGGCAATCACCCAGCTCTGTTTCTTAGAAGCCCTGGTGACATCCTAGCACAATATTCAGGACTGTGTTCTTCCAAGGTGACTTAGTGGCATTTCTGTGCTTCACAAGCCATAGAAAGATGCACTCTCAGAGTGCCTCTCTCCCTCTTCTTACCTTCTCAGCCTTTCTCTTACCCTTGTGAGTGGCATTTGCAAGCCTGTGCCACTGAAACTGAGACTCACTGAGGTGTTTCTACCTCATTCTCAGGGTTAACCAGTCACTCATTTGCATCCTCAGATTGCATCTCCTGCCCTAGAGCTTTGCATGCTGAGACAGTCAGTGGCCACCCCAGCTGTACAGGTGCAGGGGCTTGCAAGGACACCAAAACTCTAACCCACAGCTGGAAGACAACTGGGATCCCAAAGTGAGCCCTCTTGGAAGGCAGACTGCTGAATTGCACATCCCTCCCCTCTTTTATGGCTCGTCAGTCTCAGTGCTCAGTGTGACCTGACATTCAAAGCTCAAGAGACCTGGGCTAAGTGCACTTGGTGATTTTTCACAGGTGTCTTTCTGAGTGCTGTTACATTCATGACTCTTCATATGTCTCACTACAGCAAAGAAGTGTTTATCTTGTACAGACCTACAACCACAGCACCATTCAGGCTGGAAAAGACCTCTAAGGTTATCAAGTCCAAGTGTTATTCCAGCACCGCCAAGGTCACCACTAAACCATGTCCCCAGGTTCCACATCTACTTGTCTTTTAAATACCTCCAGGATGGTAACTCAACCACTTCCCTTGTCAGCGTGTTCTAGTGCGCATTGGACAGGAAAACTGAAGAACTGTCGCATGAAGATGATTTGTAACACGCTTTGAAAAACTAAAAAAAAATACACAACAAACCCAAACCTTGTCTAATGTGAATGCTGAGAAGGTGCTCTGACACCACAGCTACCTGGCTCCATTTTCAAGAAAGAAAGAATGACAGTACAGCAAAAAGCTTCCAAGAGTCTTTTGAGGAAAAAAAAATTATAGCATAAGTGATATTAAACACATATAAATCAGAGTTATAATTACTGCCTGGAAACCTGTCAGATAAATTTTATAGTGAAGCTTTATGAAACTTCTCCTTCAGGCAACGTTGAGACCATGATACTCTTTTTATAACCATTCCCTGTGTTGCTCCATGGTTTCGCTTGTGACAGTCATGCGGGGCCAATATAATTCTCACTGTCTCCTAATTAGCACCATGCCATTATCCAACACACTGCACAGATCAGTTTTGTTTGTAGTAGCATGTAGTATGTGACAGTTACTAGTAGTTTAAAATTATGATAAGTCACCAACAATATATTCTTCTTTGCAGTGTTATCACTCCCACACTGGTGGAATAGAGGGAGAAAAAAAAAAAACCTCTCCATATAAAACTACCATGCAAAGAAAGGTTTTACAACCACAGCAACTCCCAAAATTTAGGTTCTTTAAGGACCACCCAATTAATCTGCTGGGTGCTGCTCAGTAAATCTTTTTAATAACACAGCATGATTAAGTTATTCCCTGATTTTTCATCTCCAAAGATTTACGAAAAGTTACTCAGAGACACCTGTGTGGAAAAACACATAACCTAATCCATCACAATTTGATGTTTGCCCATAGGCAATTCTCTTCAGCTGAACTAATGGCACTGTGTCAGGTGAGAGTCGTATCTTCACACCACAGAACTATTTTGCCTTTGGGAACATAAGGGTTTTTTTTTTAAAAACGATTATTCCTAGTTGTTACCTTTGCAGCAACGTATTTATGCAACAGGTGATACTCTGAAGATGAGAAGTGATTCCATTGGAAAACCACACTGTGTTTAAGGAATGTCTCTCTATTGTCGCAGTGGTGTTCTCTTCCAGATAGACAATTTTCAGTATTTGCAGACAGGACCTTTACCCCAATGACCTACAGAGACATTGTAAACTCTCACAAATTAAACCTCAGAAAGTTTCATAATATATCAAAGAAACATGCAGAAACTCTGATCACATATTTGTCTTGAACATTAACTGGATGCCTTTCTGTTTCAAGATGCTGAGGATAAAGAGAAAACCACTATAGAAATATCCTTACTCTTCTCTAGATGTTTCCCCCAGTCCTCCTTCACAGCACTTTGGATTTTAATGGCAGAGACACCTTTTCCCATCTGTCTTGGGTGTCATGGTAAGTCACGCTACCTCATGGTGAGTCAAGCTACCTCACTTGCAAGAGCAAAGCTCTGTGTCTTCCTGCAACTCCCAAAAGTTCAGATAAAATGTCCAAGAATTTTGGAGTACGCCAAGTAGCTGTAGAGCAGTTCTCCATTTACATCCTTTTTTCCCTTGCCACAGTAGTTTTGGCCATTAATAAAGACCTAAAACACAACTGAGTTGGACTCTGCTACAGTTGCAAGCTTTTAACCTTTCATTCAGATAATAGCCCATTCTTCCTTTATCCACCAAAACATTTAATGATTAAAGTTGGGGTGTTTTTCCCAGCTTTTTCTTTCATTTCAACTGTATTACCCAACCTTTGCCAAACACAGGATTTAAGAGAAAAGGAGAGGGGGAAGAGAGCATATATAAAGAAAAGCCCCAGAATCAAATCTGGTCTAAATATTTTCAGGAACAAAACCAAGTCATGCCAAATTCCGGGAGATGGATGGATGGTGTCAGGCTGCCATGGGCTCTGCAAGGAGTACAGACCACTGCAAATGTCCAGCTGCATATGGGTGAGAAACAGTTATGTTTCTTTGCTTACTGAACCAAATGTCCAGCAAAGCACTACCTAAATAAATGCTGGAAGTTCAGCAGCACTCAAATGCAGGATTGGAACCAGCTAAAGGCAAAGCTACAGCTGGAAGGGAAAAAAAAAAAAATCTGTCTGCAACTGTGGTTACAGTTTAATTGCAAGCATCTACATGCATGCATTTTCACACCTGGGTTGTTTCCCCACCCTTTCTGGAGACCAGCCCTGAGCTCCTCACTGACGCACATGCAAGAAGAAAACAAGTAGGTTTGCAGTCTGTGCTAACGGAGAAAGACTGCAAGAGGCAAGCTCACCAGTAGGGATTGGCCACGTTGGTTCTGGCATCCACAACTTGCTCTTTTATTGAAAGAAATGGTTAAACCATTAAAACTGGTGAAGTAGGAGTGGGGGATGGGGCGAAAGGATCTCTTTGGGTCTAACACTAAGCAAGAACCAAAAGGTTCTTGCTATTTTTTGTTCATTATTTAAAGAATGAAGAGAGATTGTTTGATAGTTTTCATGGTTTAACAAAAACTGAAATTGTTATTTTTTCCTTTTTCTCCCCTGTTTTTTCCTTGTTATATAAAGTTTGGAACTTTATGTTTGGTTTATTAGAGGATGTTTCCCCCAATCCTATCATGTAGTTCTACTCATCTTGACTAAAGAGCAACCACACCTGGGTTTCAGTAAACCCCAGAGAAAAGGATGTTGCTGTGAGACCTAGATCCACATTCTGCAGAGAAGAAAGCAAGCATGCTATTCTATACCCAGCAGACACCGTTGTGAATTTGTAGCCTGTCATTCAGGAGACTGCAGGACATCAGCCCTTGCTTCTTGCACCCAGTGGACTGAACCTCTGACAGTGAAATACCTGTGTTTCACCTCTCACACATAACTTGTTCTTTATTTCCTGTCAGCAACTACACAAGTGCCACTACCAGCTCCCATTGCATGTCCACGTTGGCTCTAATCTGTGATGTCAGTGAGACCAGTCCTCAGGACTGCAAATCCCCAAGACAGAGCTAGAAATTTTGGGGAATGCCCTATAAAGGCAAGTTAGAGTGATAAGGGCAACACTGCAGCATACCCAGTCCTGAAGGCTCTGGTGGTTTTGGGTGCAGACCTGTGACCCCCTGATGGCACCTGTGGTTTAGAGGGAAATATCTAAAACTCTCTTTTCTGCACAGTAGATGCAGCTGGAGATTATATTTTTGCTTTTCTGTGTCAGCCCTACAACTGCCTAGAACAGAGTTATAGAATTAACCAAACTGAAAGATGAGAGGTTTTGTTATGTAGCATTTACATAGAATGCAGCACTGCCTTCCCAGTGTGGCAGCTCCCTGGACAAGTTCTTTTATGGTCTTGAACATCTGCTCCTCTGCCTGAAAAAAAGCCACAGGGAGGTGGGGGGGAAAGGAGTGGGAAGGGAAAAAAATACTGCAAACTCAAAATGTTTTGAGAGCAGCTACCCTATTCTCCTAGGAACCAAATGTCACTGGGCTGAATAGGTCTCCTAATGGGTATGAGCACATGCCAGTGATCACAGACAATCACACTAAATTTCCCTTAGCAATATCCAACAGACCAAACTGTGATCAGTGATAACTGAGCCCTTAGGGACTCACTTGTAGCCTATTCAAAAATGTATATGCCCTCAAGGGAAGATTTGCCTTGTTTTCCTGAGGAAATTAAATAGACTCTTTATAGAATTAGCAAAAATCAGCAGGGGTTCAGATTTCCCATAGTCTTTCACAACTTGTGTTTTAATAGCAGACTTTAAGTTAATGTATATCAGATACATGCAGTTTGATTTTCCTTTCACTTACAGTGAAAAAAACACATAGATTTTAATGAGCTATTCCTGATTTCCACTTTAAGGGAGAGAGCCAGAAGGGTCACAGCGCCTAAAAATCTTTGTGAAGAAGAATCTCAAAAATTTTGTATTTCTTGTCTGTGACAGACATATCGATCACAGTACCAGGAATATATTGCCTTGCATTTTCATAGTATTTGCAAGAAGCATTAGACCAGAGTTAAAAGTAATTATTCAAAAACTTTGAGTTATTAGCCAAAAAGGTGCTTTTTCTGCTTTCTGGCAAAGTTTTAAAATTCTAAGACAGGGGAAGACCTCTTTTTCCATAAAAAATAAAAATTAAATCCAAGTACATAGGCAACATTTTGAAATTGTGTAAAAAAAAATTAAAGTCTTCTGAAACTGAGATTTCAATTTGCTACTGCTAAACATTTTTTGGCAGAAATATCTCCACTGGCTCAGGATTTCTGTTTGCAGAGTCCAGATGTAGCCTGGGAAAACTGAGCTTCCCAGTGTTTTCTGCTTCCATAGACCGTATTGTGGCAGGTTGCAGGGACCAGGGAGATCACAAGTCTTACCTCTTCTTCTTCCTTCTACCTGTAGCATCACATTAAAATATATGTGTGGGTTTCTGGTAAAGCTCCTTCTCTACTGTAAAACTCTCCAGGAGGATTTGTTGTGCCTCTTGCACTTTGGACTCCCTTGGATTGATGCCTTCTGTTCTAAGGACCGTGAGCTTGCCGTTTGCAGCCCCGGCAGTGAGAACCAAACCCCTTCCGCTCAGCTGCCCCATGACTTGGTGTCATCCCGAGGAGATGAAGCCAAGAGTTCCCAGAGCACCAACCTGTGACAGCTCCTTGCTCAGTGCACGTGAGATCAACAATAGCAACAGCTTTCACAGGAAGGAGCCTCAAACAGAGTCTCAGTTGCTTTAAAAGGACAGGCGGCAGGTTTAGATTTGATATTAGGAAGAAATTCTTCCCTGTGAGGGTGGTGAGGCCCTGGCACAGGTTTCCCAGAGAAGTTGTGGCTTGGAGCAACCTGGTCTAGTGGAAAGTGTCCCTGTCCATGGCAGGAGGGCGCTGAACCAGATGGCCTTCAAGGTCCCTTCCAACCCAGACCATTCTGCTAACCTGTGATTCAAACAAGCACTCTATTTTGTAAGGCATAAATGATGTACACAGGTTAAAAGAAAAGAGGAAGACATTAGATGCACGTTCTTGCCTCAGTTTCCCCAAATATTCTCATACAAAACCTGTTCTTGTCCAAGGAAAATATCCAGGTTCATCCTGCTCTCTCAAGTCTCTTCCCATGGAGCCCGTAGAGGTTTGGTACACTTTGCAATGGACAGATGAGAATTGTTCCTTTTTTTTCCCCAGCACTTCACTGACCAATTCATATCCCTGGATGGCTTGTTTTGGAGGCTTTCTGAAAATAAGAGGGGCTTTTTTTGTAAAAAATTCTGGAATCAGCACTCAAGAAAACTTGTCCCTTAAACGATTTTTGGTCTTGTTTCTCCTACAAGAGCTCACCCGTGCCTCATGCTCACCCCACTCAGGAGGGTGTTGCCTCTCACACATGTGCAGGGAGCATCCCAGATTGTTGCTAGTGGTAATTCCCCTGCCAGCTCTTTTCCTGCTCTCCACATCACTGGGAGGATAATTTGCCCTTTTCCTTCCAGTCCCTCTCTTAGGAACACACCGCGCTGTGGAGCAAATCACGTTCACCTGTAATAGGAAGGAGACGGGATGTAGCTAATAAAGAACAAGGCAATTCAAACTTTTTTCCTGAGCCCTCAGGAGGAATACCCAGGTGTGCTGAGGAAGATATGCTTAGAAAAAAAAAGAAAAGAGCCATTCTGTAGTCAATCTAAAAGCACTAGGCCTCCTTTCATGAATTGATTTACCCACTGGGTGACATATTGGCAATTTTCTGTTACCTACCCGGTGATATGACTAAGTAGATGAAGCTTAAAGGCAGGTCAGATAAAAAGACTTTAATCTAACAAAGGCAGCCTGAATTTCACATGTCAAGGAAGATGATTTAACAGGGAACAGCAGCCTAAACGCGATAGTGAATCAAGGTGGAGAATCCATAATTAATGTTACACTGCAGGAATGTTTACTCAAAAACAGAATGACAAAAAGGACTCGATTCATCTGTCCTATAAAGGGTCCAAATTCAGCAAAATACATCACTATGGTCTTTATGTTAAACATATGCTTCAATCTGGACCTGCATGAGAAGGAATGCCTTTGAATTCATCTCTTTAAAACCAGTGCAAAAAGAGCAAAAATCAGTCATGACAAGTTTTATAAGACACAGGCTGAGTGCTGCTGGAATTTGATGAATACACTCGACCAGTTCGGCTTGGCAGAAATGTTGTTCAGAGAATGAATTAAATTTTTTTTTCTCTGAGGAAGGAAAAGTGTTTTGGGGAAAGCAGTAATATCATATGCAAGTGACATGAGACTTGTTCAAGTGTTTTCAGCCCCCAAGGGGTAGAATGCCTAAAGGAGTGGTTGGTCCTTGAATAATTTATTTATCTTGCAGCTATGCTTCACCGTTTTTCCTGCGAGGGTTAGTTGAATTTCCTGAACAGCAGCCCAAAATGTAACCTCAAGTTACTAAATAACACCAGGGGAAGAGGAAGGCTGCATTCTGCTCCTCAAAGTGTTTTATTTGTCCCTTTCATTTTGATGATTTCTCCCTTCCCTAGTGGAAGGTGTCCTTGCCAGAGCAGGGTGGTTGGAGTTGGATGATGTTTAAGGTCCTTTCCAACCCAAACCATTCTGTGATTCTCCTTTAAAATTAAAAGTCTGCAGCTGCTATGTGCTAATTCCTTGTGTGCCAAGGAAACATCACTGTCTGGAGCCCCTCAAACACACAAGGAGGACTCAGCATCTTTGCAGGATGAAGCCACTGGTGAGGACTGGCTGAGGATGAGCTGGATGGCTTTAGAATGCTTGTTGCTCGATGGCCACAAAAGTATTTTTTGCCCTTTTTCCTGCAAAGTCCTGTTTGCTCCAGTTTGAGACTCAGAGGTTTTTGGGACTAAAAGGCTGTATAATCTTTACTTCTCACCTCCTGCTACCCATCCTCTTACACTACACATCTGTCGAGTCAGGGAGCATCTCCCACCCCTTATTGGCAATAACCTCAGCACAAGGCAACTTTCACATTGCCTCCCAATTAATAACCCTCTCAATCTGAAGCAAGTCAACCTGAAGAGACAGCAGTCTTGAGGTCAAGTGCTCTGACCTGAAAACCCATGAGCGCCCACGCTGCAATCAGAGGCCCACTGGAGATTTTTCACTGCCCTGAGAACAAAAAAACAACAACAACAAAAACAAACAAACAAACAACAAAAAACCCAAGAAAAAACAAACAAACAAAAAAACCCACCCCAAAACCAAATAGAAACTCTGCAGAAGACCCCGGATTAATTATCCTCATTACTCAATATTTTAACCCACCTTGTCAGCCTTTCCCACTCTGCCCTGCAGGAGGAATACAGTTTCCAAAGTGCCTGGAGCTACCAGCAATGGGGAAACCACACACAGACCAAAGTGCTGACAAGAGCAGAAACTGCTCCTCCATTCAGCACCTCTGACTCCAGAAACACGTACAGGCCCTGACCAAACTCCACGAAGTGGGTTAAAATCAGATCCTTTGCATTTAGCTCCTGATTAAGGATTTCCTCTGCTCTTTACACTGGTGGACTGGAAAGGCTCATGACTGCCACCTGAACAGAGAGGATTTGTTCTTAGCTTCCCCCCCTGCTATTGCACAACTTGGTTCCAGTGTGATCCACATATTTACATGAATTCTCCTGTGAGACTGTGAGTCACAGTTGGGATTTAACTTGAAACAAATCCCTGAGCTCTGAGGCATCTTGGATGGAGGTCATGCTTAGAATCATAGAATAATTGAGGTTGGAAAAGTCCTCTCTGATCACTGAGTCCAAGCATTGACCTAACTGTCTGACTGGCATGTCAATAAGACAGGTACTGTGATTTGTAGTGGGGGCAGAGGTATGTGAAGGGGAAATCCTCTCTTTTTTAGGTCTAGGTACCTGAATTCCCGATGTCACTTTAATACTGAGACTTAGGGACACGTGGTATTGAGGTTAACATCCCCATTTGGCTGCTCCAAGGTCACATGCTTGAGCCGAAATCCTGGGTGGCTTTGGTAAATCTCGCAGTTGATTAGCAGTTCCCAGTGGTTTCCAACCTCATTTTCTGTTATTCAAAATTTTGACACTGAAAAAATCAGTCTGAGTTTGCCTTCCAACATGCTGCAGTGCTGGGGCAGTGGCTTCATGAGGAGGTGGATGTTCCTTGCAGAAGGACTGGGAACCTCCAAAAACCCATGGGGCAGATGACAGAATGTAAGAACTACTGTATTTTCTCCAAGGTAAGGCATGGAGACTCATCCTCAAGAATTCCATGTATAAAATGAATTTTTACTCATTTTCTGTCTTTACACTGAATCAAAAATTTACTTTTATGCATATATATATTTTATATATTTTTTATTTTTATATATGTTCTTACACCATAAAGCAAGCATTAAAAGATGTGGAGTGATGGCTGAAGAGTGTCTTTCTGCCTTGTCCTTAACACAGACAGAGGTTTTAGCCACTGATTTGTGGATAACAGCTCTACCCTTAAGGATAAAAACACAAAACGGAAAAAAAAAATCCTACATTTTAATTGCCACCAAATTTGCCCTAAACAAAGTTAAAATTGAGGCTTTGGGAGCTATTGTAATGACATTAAACTTAAACTCACTGAAGAATTTGGTACAGCTGGTTGATTGTTGACTCTCCTTGCTGCGCTTATTAGCCAATAAAACAATCAAATGCTTAGGCTGAAACAAGCATGAGCAAACTTATGTCTTCCCCATATCCTGGGATGGGATAGACTCACATTCTCATGTGTAAATGTACCTTAGTAAATAGAAGACTGAATATTTTTAGTCAAGTTTTTGTGGGATATCTTACTTTTCTGTGGTGTTTCAGTTTTTGTGACTATCTCTATACAAAATTAAAAACACACAAAACCCTCATGGCCTAAAATGTTTGAGTGTTCTCCAAAACAAAAAAACAAACAAAAAAACCCCAAATAAACAAAAAACACCCCCACACACAAAAAAACCAAAACAAAATCAAAAATTAAGTTCAATTAAAGAAAACATGAGATAAATTAAAGTAGAATTATAAACTAAAAAATGAAATGGAATATAAAATAAAATTTAAAAATGAAATAAAATGGAATATAAAATAAAATAAAATAAAATAAAATAAAATATTACTGGGTAAGTAGGAAGTGGGAGGGAGAGGAAGAGATCTGGCTTTGCAGCAAAGCTGCTTGCCTGAATATGTAAGAACATTTTCCCATTCAAAGTCAGGCAGCCAGAACACACTTCACAAGAGAGAACCTCCTGTGAACTCCTCACCTTTGTAAGGTAAGTCGGTGTTCACAAGGAAATACCCCACCACACCATTCCCTTTGATGTTTTCACTCTGCAGAAGGGAAGGGTGGTCTTTTTAAAGAATTCACAATAGAGAGAGAAGGGGAAGAGGAAGCCCTTTGAAGAGAGCAGAGAGCCTCCTCTCGTTTTGCCGCTGACTACAAGCCACCCCTTTTCCTTTGTGCCTTGCACAAAAGGAGGTTTGCAAGCCCACTTCCCCCTCAACCAGGCACAATTTCTGTGAGTACCATACCGAGAGGAGGTGGCTTTCCAACACACAGAACACAGAGAGGGGAAGGAACTGTATGGCTTCACACGTCAACCATAAAACAAACCTCTTGAAAAACTTCTGTAAAGTTGTAAGACCTGGTGGGTCTTCCTGCATCTTCAGGACGAGCTGCAAGAGCACACACGCTGGTCCACAGGCAAAGGTCTCAGCAAATCCTATGTTTTCCTATGTTCTTTCCTGTATCAGGATGGAGTTAATACTTCGGAGCCTGGATAAGGTCAGGAAGGCCAAAACTCAGCTGGACCTAAAACCTTCTAAAGGACATAAAAGGTAACAAGAAGCAATTCCATGAGAATGCAAATAAAGGGAAAACCAGGGACCTATACTCTGGTCAGTCTCACTTCAGGTTCTGGAAGGGTCTGGAAGCACATTCTCTTGGTGTCCACTTCCAATCTACTGAAAAGCAAGAAGCAACCATGACCAGTCTACACAGATTTGTCCAGGGCAAATCACTGTTATCAACCTGACTTCTTTCTGTAATAAATTGACTGGCTGTAAGGACAGGGGAAGAGAATCAGATACTACATATCTTAATATATTAAAGGTTTTGTCACCCTCAGCATTATCATTAGGAAGCTGAAGAAGGAATTAACTACTAGACAGGTGATACTGAGTTCGAATGGTTGTCACATGCGGCTCAATGTCCATTTAGCAGCTGGTAACAAGCATATTGCAACTAGCTGATAAACTGAACAGTAGAGCTTCAAGCCAGGCAAGTTTTTAGAAATTTGAAAACCAGGAGAGCAGCGACCACATGAAGTACGGAAAATATAGTACAATTTCTGCACCTGGGGTGGAATAACCCCATGAACCAGTAGAGGCAGGGGACAGGCTGAATAAGAGCCCAGCTTCAAAGAGGGTACCAAACTGAACATGAGACAAGAATAATTATAAAAAACATTTTGCTGGGTTACATTAGGAGGTTACAGTCCAGCGAGGCTGTGAAACCTCCATCCTTGGGGGTTTTCAAGACTCATCTAGATAAGTCCATGGTTGGCCTACTTTGGTGTTGGAAATGGGCCATCTCCAGGACGAATGCTGGACTGCTGACCTCCAGACATCCCCTCCAAACAGCTCTTCTCTGGTCCCTGCATGGTCACCAAAAAGACCCATTAGCAACAAGGAATTTGGATTACTTTTTGTTGCAAGAAGGCAAGAAAACTCAGCAAACTCTACGCAGACCAACTTGCTTAAACCCTTTGCAAATTCACTCTTAGACAGTTTTGACTTTTGCCACTATCGAGATCATTTCTTGTATTTGCTAATCAGTCCAAACACTGACATTTGAAAGCACATTTAACTGACTAAACATGGCTTTTGTGGCTGGAGACTCGGGCAAGGGAGTGGGAGACGGGCCCTGCCAACAGCCTCGAGTGCCAACGCCTTCTGTGCATGGCAAGTCTCAAGTTCACAGAGATGCTCTTGGTGTCTAGACAGCAGCTCCGCTGTACTTGCAGCATCCATGGTAGCTTGTCTCAGCACGAGGAAGGGAAAGGGGGTGGGGGAAAGAAAGTTTATGCAGATGAAAGTGCTTCCAAGTCAACACTGATTAATTTTGAAAGCAGGCAGGTACTCGTGGGCGATTTGCAAGAGAAAGTCTGATGAATGGCATGTGCCTCTGCATGCAAGGGGAGCAAGAAACATCCTGGACATCCTCTCAGACCATTCCCTAGTTATGTGAGACAACGGGAAGTGCATCCATTATGCTCCAAATGCTCTGCCTGGCCCACGTTTCTCATGCTGAAAATCTGCCCCTGGTTCCCATGAGTTTTGTTTTATACCCATGGCCAGAAGCATGAGCAGCTCAACATCCAACAGCCAGAAAATAACTGCTCCAGAGAAACAGGAGTTATCCTCAGCTCCCACCTGCCATCCAAAGCAGACTGGGATTATAGACCTCCAGAATGATAGAAGGGAGAAGCTTTGACAAACCGTTAGGGCCCAAGTGAAGATAATGTGATTGCAACTATGTTTATTAACAGACATCAGGCAAATTAGGAGTTGTCTGTTTTATAACAGCCTTCTAAAAACATATCTAGAGCAATAGATGAGGGTTTTTTTCTTTTGTCTTTCACTTTGTTTTTTTTACTGCAACTCGTGTCAGGTTATATCAACCTTTGTTCTAGAGCAAATCTGTGCAGAGAAGACATCTCAGCTGTAATACTGCTCACTATAAGATAAAGACTGGAGGAAAATTATAAACCTGGTTCTCTCTTCTTCCCCAGATATCCATAGCATCTTGCTCATAAAATAAGTAAACAGCATTTTGACTTAGAAAATGTCCTCACTTTCTTGTTTTCTCACCTTTTTTTTCATCATTAGCTGGGACTTTTTTTTTCATTGACAATTGAAAAACTGAATAAGAAAGCAGCTTTTGGTTCCAGACGCATGACCTTCAAAAATGTAGCCATGTCCCCTTTCATCAACACCAAAAAAAATGAAAGAAGAAAAAAGAAATCTTCTCCTACTGTTATAACAGTATTTCACTCATAAAGTCATTGAAAAGGTTGTCTTCAGAGAACATAATATGAAGTTATGAGATATTTTTGGCACAAGGACAAGGTAAGATATTGCCAGACAAAGAAAACACTTATAATTCAGTTAATGGCTGGCAAAGTTATACCCTTCTGTTACTAATTAATTTTCCATATTTCCAGCCAAACAAATGCAAAGAATGTATAATCACCGGGGACAGCAGTCTGCAAAGTGTTAAATCATCGTTGACTTAAACATTAGTCTCACCCTGGCTGCTGCATTTGTCACCAGTGAGGGAGGCCGAGTTTGGACTCGGGTAGAAGGAAGGAAAAGGATTGCCAGAGATGGAAGCTACAAGACCCAGCTCTGGTCTTTGGGACACGTGTTTGTTCGCTGGAGCACAGCTGGGACCCAGCCAGCTCCAGAGGGCCCAGGACGTGTCAGCAAGCGGGCGATGTGATTTACATGAGCGTGCAGCCACCCGCACGTGCTGTCACACCAAACACACGTCCAGGAAGCGTCTTGCCAGCAGGAGAAGGGACATGACCACGCTGGAAGGAAACCACCTGCATCAGGGAATGGTTTGGTGCTCTTTACTTGGCCTCACCAGAGCAACAGTGAGAATAAAGCAAGGGATTTAAGTCCTTTGGGCCATGATGTGTTTCCTAGTGTTGGGAATTAAATGGAGGATCAATGCGCCAATAAAAGTATATTTTCTGATAGCTTAGTCCAGATTCTGAGACTACCTCTAACTCTTTTACACAAGAGTCATTCCATTGTGGAAAATTACTGGTGACCCAGTCCTTCAACATTTTACATCAATCCTGCTGGAGAAGCTGATATTCCAGGGCTGGCATGGACTGCATGCACTACCAAAAATCAAGGGGAGGTGTGGCTGAGGACAGTTGACTTGACTTACATCAACCTCCAGATATTTCCTATGAGGTATTTGGTGAAATTAGAACTAAAAATTATCTCATTCTAAATCAAAGAAGGTATTTCAGGTCCCTTTCAAGGTTTTTCCCAAAAATCACAGTGGCACAAATTTAAAAACAGATGTTTTTCAACCAATTTTTATTTCCAATTACCTTTTTTTTAAAGTTTATATTTGTGTGAGGCTAATTTTTGTGTTGGTTCATTTGCTTGTTAGTTTGGGGTCTGTTGATGTGCACCTCTGTTTTCTGCAAGAAAAATCGTTATTTTCAGTACAAAAGCTTTTGTCTTCAGAAATAAAAATGTGGATTGCAGAATTTAGTCAGAAAGGCCTTCACCTACGTGTGCTTAATAATATGTAGACAAAATTTTCCTCCTTCATCCCCAAGAAGTTATTTTACATTTCTTATAGATGGATTAACCTTTTATTAACGAAACAGTTAATGGAATTTAATGGCCATGGATTGTTATGAGCCCTAGTATTTTGTATAGCAAAAACATTCTCTGTAGAGAAGGTTTCAATATTTTAATATTAAATTTCTCTTTCATTCAGAATAAACCCCCCCATTTTTAGTTTTTCCCTGACAAAAGAATTGATCCTGATTTTTAGACAGCTGGATGGACAGACATGGAAGCTCTGGGAAGAAGTGAGTAATGGTGACCTGGCCTCTTTCTGTCTCCTTTTCCATCAAGCAGAAAACATCACAACTTTTAAACAAGAATTGTTTAAACATTTTCAGGTTCCTCATTCCCTGCAACAATCCTGATGTGGTGACGTGCTCCAGAGGACATGGTTCCCACCAAGCCACAGCATCTTGCAAGTCTAGTTCCCAGCAGGAATCTACTTATTAGAGGTTAATTATGCCCTGCTTGAAGTTTGTCATACCTGAATCAAAACTGATCCATCTCAGCAAAATGTTTGAATTACTGTGAATCAGCTTTTTCAACTGGGAAAATGAACAAACATTCCACTGTGGAGTTTTCAGTCAGCTTTAGTGAAAACCAGTCTTAAAATAGATTGTTGTGTCTTTCTACCTGGAAAATTTGGCAGATTTCAGTGGAATATGTGACAGATATTAGTTTTTATTTCCAAAAGCAGTTGGTAATCTTGGTCTAGATAAAAACTTGGACTTGATGAAAACATTACAAAAACTGGCTGAAAACAGGAAGAGGAGTAGGAAATAAAAAGCAGAACAAAATTACTGAAACCCAGGAGTTACTTGTTAAGAGAGATATTTCTTCTGCATGCAACCTTGATTCTACTCTCTTTAAATGACAAGCCAGTCAAACAGTAACAGAAATTCAGTTCTGATCTTTTATCTGCAGACCGGTTCATGTGAATACAGAGCCTGTGATCCTTAGGCCCACAGAAACTTTCAAGTAGTTATTTTTGGATATTCAACTGCACATACCCTGAAGGGACTTGATTTCCTGAGAAGTTGCTCAGCATTTAAGTAAATTCAATGCCTTTGAGATGTTGAAGGCTTGGCTTTACCCTTTACACCCTGAACTGGAGCTTTTAAGACTCATAGAAAGATTGAAATCCGCTGGAGGTAGGGGATGGGCAACTAGACATGGCTGAAATGGTGGAAAGGATACGGAAAGCTGAATGAAACTTTCTTTCCAAGTTCAAACTCTTGACTGGCTGAATCACATACAAAATGTGTTAACTCTTACTGAGGCAGTGTCCGATTTGTGGGTTTGCACTGTCAAGGCATGAGACCTCAATTCTGCTTAGCAGAGTTGTGCAGTGTTTCCTGCAGGGTGGACCAGAAGTTCAGGCTGACGAAGAGTGCGAGATTTCATCCTGTAAAACATCTGTTTGGCTGTGACTACAACCATCTCTGACTTCATTAAACAAAATCGTTCAACAAGTCAGTGTATTGCAGTCCTGGACGCTCACCATTCCTGCAAAGGAATGTCAGAAATGCTGTTGGGAGCAAATTGGCACATGTAACAATACAGGTATTCACCGAGGTATCACACAGCAGCAGAGCCCTGGCACGGGGATGATTGTTTCTGCCGAGTGCAAACCTATCCAGGCCATGCTGCCTTAAAAACTCTGTCTCATTCCACATCTCTTACCAAGATTTATGACAATTAGCTGCCGAATCCATAATTAGCAAGTGGTAACAGATCAGCAGATATATCCAGTTCTGGTGACACCTCTGACAGATTGGCGTCTGCTCCCCAAATCCCTGCGAGGCTTCGTGTGTTCCCTGTGACCACTCTCAAACAGGGTTTTGGCAAGGCTGTCTCAGCGGGGAGCAGAGGGAGGGCTGGGGAAGAACAAGTTCTCACAAGCATGACAGGACCCATGCATAACCATTTGACTTAGCAATTAAAAACATGTTCTGTCTTCCTCTGCGTCACTGAGGGGAGCGTGTGAGTAACAGTTGCTCTGCAAAGTGCCTTGAATTCAAGCAAACCGGGAGGTTTGGATTTCTGCACATGGGGTTTTGTTTGCTCAGATAGAGGGGGTCTTTTTTCCCTGCTCTAAGAAACATTTCAGGAACCTTTCTAGGGAGAAAGGAGGAGGAGGTGGGAGGAAGAGGAGCTGTAGTTGTATTTGTTAAGACACTCTGTTAAGACACTCTGCAGTGAATGCAGGGGTCAAGGTGAGAACAGGGAGCTCCATCTCACCTACCCAAAATCAAATAAATTCCTTTACTGCTGCTCTAAAGAGGATCCAAGTCCCTTCTGCATCAGCTTCATTTGTCCACCTTTGACATGTGTCACCTCTGCAAGTGTGTTACAGGAGTTTTTAACTTTTTGTAAACACTCAGTGATATCTTCATCCTTTCTAGCCAAAGCCTCCCAGATTCCTGATACAGTTTTTTTTTCCAACCTCAGCCTGTAATTATAGGTTTCTACATACCCTGCACCTCAATGCACCCCTTATTAGTAAATGATACCTGAGTATGTTTCTCATTTGCAACCATAGCTTTAACTACGCACTTTCATTTTCAAGCCCTGCTGGGTATAACATTTAAGACCAGCAAAGCACTGTATTTATGAAGTGCACTGCTAGGGAAAAAATAAGATGTGAAGGTCGGGGTTAGATTAGGTCTTGTGTACAAGGTTACTCAGGGAGTGCATTGCTGAGCCCGTATCACCTGGATTTCAGCCTAGCTGGCTGTTATGCCTGACTGACAAGAACCGCATTCAGATCATCTTCTGTGAATTTGTGGCACAAACAGCACAGCTGCTTATTGCATTGATTGTATTGGAAGCCTGATTTGCCTGTAATTGCTCCAACTCAATATGCCATTCTGTTCCGGATGACAGGACAAATGATACACAACCTGAATTCAGCCCTGTGTCACTGCCTTTAATGACACTTTTTTTGTTTTGTTTTGTTTCATTTTTCATTTTAAAACATATCTATTGCAGGATGACAGCTCTATCCAGGCTTTTCCACAAAAAGCTTTTCCAAAAGCTCTTGCAATGGTAAATTGGTGCTTCAAGCCTGTGCCTGGAAAAATGCATTCATTGCTGCAAGAGAGCCTGAGAAAGCAATATAAAAGCTTGTTGATTTTTTAGTTGGAGGAGGTATGATTTATATTAACCTAGCTTCTAGAGGAAGAAGTGTTGGGAAATTGCCAAACTAACTTTTTTCTTTTTTTTTTCTTTTTTTTTCTTTTTTTTTTCTTTTTTTTGGGAACTAATAGAGACAGAATTCTCTGTCCAAGAGTGGTCACAGTTTTGCCACTTGTCTGGCTGCCTTGGGAGAGCTCAGTGGAGAAACCTAACCAGAACTGTCCCTGTACATTTTGCCTATGTAGATAAATAAAAAGGACAGATAGAAGAATACCAGAAGAAGGAGATGAAGAAGTAGAAGAAGAAGAAAAGAAGAAGAAGAAGAAGAAGGAGAAGAAGGAGAAGAAGAAGAAGGAGAAGAAGGAGAAGAAGAAGAAGGAGAAGAAGGAGAAGAAGAAGAAGGAGAAGAAGGAGAAGAAGAAGAAGGAGAAGAAGGAGAAGAAGAAGAAGAAGAAGAAGGAAAAGAAGAAACAAGGGGGAAAAAAATACAAGAAAAAGCCTACCCTTTCATCAAGTGCAGAACAGAATCCTTTTTCTATTTGTTTTTGTTTCATTTTCTCCTCGCTGGTGCTACCGTAAGACACATAAAGTCTGGATAAGCTTTCATTACGTCTGTACCTCCCACCTCAGGTGTAACAGGGCCAGGGCTGATTCTTAGTCCCAGTACCAATGGCACAGGGCAGCTCTCTTACCTCTCTCTGCAGAAGATTGCTCTTGAATGATATGGTCTAAAACAAAGTCAGGCAGCTGGGTGACCAATGTCTTTGCCACGTTGCCCCCATTTCCCTCACGTACAATTTGAAAATTCTGCATCATCATCACCACAGTCTCTGTAAGGACAAAAAAACTTGCCTTAGTGTCTCTGCAGATGTGGGGCTCAAGAACACAACTTGAGCTGTTCCATTAGACAACCTTGGCCTTGCTTCTGGTTAGAGAATAATCTGGAAAAAGGAAACTTGTAGAAGCGTTTCAGGTCTCTTTACAAAAAACAAGGAAAAAATTCATATTTTTGTAGAAGGAAGTCTCCATATCAAAACTAAGAGAGCACATAATTCAGGAATACACTGGCCAGGAGACATCTTTTTTCTGTAGCTGCTTGCAACGTGTTATAAGCTGTATGTTACCTAGTGATGGAGCTTTTCTCATCCATCTCCTTGCTGCTTTGCTTTTATACATATTTATTACCTTATCATAGTCAAACCTGAAAAAAATAACCCCCCCAAAATATGACTCTTTTTTTCGCAAAGAATTTTATTTTACAGAAACAACCACTGGTTTGTTAAAGGAGTTGTTTGCGAGATGACTAGATTAGATTAATTAGTTAATGTTTGTAAAGTACTTTGAAGATTAAAAACACTATATAAGTGTTAAGTATTATTGTTATTATAATAGATAGAGAAGGTAGATAGCTAGATAGGTAAAGAGATACAGCAGTCAGATAACAATAATTATAATACTTAGCATTTCTATAGGGCTTTACATCTTTTGAGTGTTTTACAAACATTAACTAATTAATAGAGTTAGGCAGACAGATAGTAGATAAAATAGTAGGTAGATTGATAGATAGGAACAAATTTTGCCTTTGGATACATGAATAGTATATTCGATGGAAGTTGCATCCCATTGATGGGGGCAAAATTTGGTCCATAGACAAATTTAAAAGAAAATTAGCTAGTTTATTTCAAGGCTTGGGTTGGTTTGTTTTGGTTTTTTTTTCCACAGATAATTTGTCTTCCCAATGAGTAGATTCACTGTGGGAACAGAAGGTATACTGGAATGCTGAAATGAATGTATCAAACATGTCAAACTTTACAGGGACGTATTATGGAATCAAAGCACATCGTTAAGATTAGTCACATCAGTGTCAGTGACTCAGCTTTGCAACTTCTGAAGTGATGCATCATGCCTTTGGGAAGCCAGATGAAACAGCATTATCAGTGTGCTCGTGTTCATCCTGATCCTTCACGTTTTTATGAAAATGCAAAAGTACGGTCTACTGACTGAGGAAAATATAGGGATTAAAGCCAGATGTTAGCATATTTTATTTTCATTAACTAAATCTGATATTAATTAAAATAAAGAATAGGAATTATGTAAAGATGCAAAGAATGGACATGCCACTTATTTACTTTTAGTTTGTATCTTCTTGAACACTGATCTGTTTCTGCAGCGTCTTATCCCTAAAGCTGTACAGGGACACGGGAAACTGCTGCTTTTTGAAATGAAGTTCATGTCCTGGGTGCCTTTGAGATCCTGCTGTCAGTGAGGTCCAAGTGTCCTAAAGCTTCTGGTACCTCTGCAGTACGTGAAGGAGGGGAGGAAGAGGGGCCTCAGCCTGGCGTGAACAGGCTCTGGAATACGGTTTTTAACTGTGTCATTCTGCACTTGAGCTTTTGTGAGGGCTTCTAATATAATTCCAGCACCGGCCTGAAGCATCAGTGCTGCCCCTGGATCTGGGACAGTACCACCAACGCTGCTCTTTGCTACCAGACTGGGACTCAGCACCGCTATGAACTGGGTCCTATGCACACAGCTCAATTTTCCCTCTGCAAAGCTCTTCTGGCACTGGGTGTATGCAGAACCATCTCAAGACTCCAGGGCAATCAGAACCACAGACCACAAATAAATCTTGATGAAATAGTAAACTACAGGAGAAGGAGCCACCTTACTGAACTCTTGGCAGCTGTGATGTAGGTGCCTACAACGGGGATAGAAACTCTGGGCTTCCTCAGCAGTCCACAGAGAAACAAGAGCTTGAAAGATAAGATTCATCTGCTTTGTATTTGCGTCTCCATTAGGACGAGACAAAACTGCCTCCTAGAAATCTTGTTTCCCTCCACTGACTGACAGTAAAGCACAGAATAACTCAGATGAGGCCAACGCTGTTGTAGATAATTAAAGTGAGATGAGACAAAACTCTCGTGGTGGCTGACCTTGGTTGACTGCCAGGCATCCACCAAGCTGCTCTGTCACTCTCCCTTCTCAACAGGACAGGGAGACAAATATGATTAAAAGCTCATGGGTCAGTATAAGGACAAAGACATCACATGCAGTCATGGTCAAAACAGGCTTGACTTAGGGAAATTTTTTCAACTTATTGCCAATTAATCAGAGTAGGAAAATAATAAATATGAGCAAAACTAAAAGCACCTTCCCCCCTTTTTCCTCAAAGTGACCCAGGTGAAAGGCCAATGGTTATGATCAGTTCACAGCTCTTCATCCCTGTTCCTCCTTCCTCCTCACACTCTTCCTCTGCTTCAGCATGGGGTCTCTCCTGTGAGATACTGTCCTTCACAGACTTCTCCAGTGTGGGTCCTTCTCAGGAACTGCAGTTCTTCTCAGACTGTTCCGCTATGTTCCCTAAAGGTCCACAGGTCCTACCAGAAAACCTGCTCTGCATGGACCCCTCTCTATGGTCTACATGTCCTGCCAGGACCCTGCTCCAGCCTGGCTTCTCCACAGCTGCAGCTTCCTTCAAGGCACATCCACCTGCGTGGGGTCCTTCTCAAGCTGCAGTTGGATCTCTGCTCCACTGAGGACCTCCATGTGCTTCAAGGGTGCAGCTGCCTTCTCCATGGATTGGAGAAGACTGGAGCATGTCTTCCCCCTCCTTCTTCACTGACCTTGGTGTCTACAGGACTGTGTGTCGCACATTTTTTCCCTTTTTGATTGTTTTTTTTTCCTCCCAGATACTGTGTAGCATTTTTTTACCCTTTCTTAACTATGTCATTGTTACCAATGTCACTGCCTGGCTCACCCTTGGCCAGTGGCAGGTCTCTCCTGGAACCAGTCCAAAGTGGCTTTGTCCACCATGGATGCAGCTTCTGGTGTCCTCATGGAAGCCACCCCTGAAGCACCTCTTTTATCAAAACCTTGACCTGTAAATCCAATAAACTCACTCTAAATGATCCTCTTCCTACTCCATCTGCAAGGTCTAGCTAGTGGATTTTCCCAAGCTCACCTGCCCAATCAGTCTCACTAGGTTTGATAACGAGGAGGTTTAATTGGAAATTGGAAAGAAGGTCTTTGACCAAAAAGGTAAGAGGTGAGTCCCCACACAATGAAATCAGCAGCAGAGGTTGCCCTTCAGCAGCACAATCTGCCAGTGGTGGGAAAGCTGCTATTGTGAAGCATGTGCAGAAGGCAATAAGCCATGCATCTGAGTCAACCAAAAAAGGCAACATTCAAATGTGGTGCAGAACAAACATTGTACAAAATAAATGCACCATTCATCAACACAACCACCCTTTGATCACCTAAAACAGGCATAAAAAATTAAGCAGGCAAGCAAGAGCAAGAAATAGAGGCAATGCCCTTTATTTTTTTAACCAGGGATGGACTCTACACACCTTGGTAATTAAAGCTCATAGTTTCTTCTCAAGGAACTTGAACCCAAGTCTCAAGTTATGGGTGAATATTCACAGTGCAAGGTTTCAAGACAGACCTGTCTAAAGTTCTCTTGTTGGAGCAGTTTTATTTGTATAATATATTTCACTATTTCCTGTGTCACAGGGAGAATGATTTCTAGTTCAGTGGTTAGTGTATTCACCTGGAAGGGGAAGTCCTCAGTTCCTGTGCCTGCTTCTATGAATGTTTCTTGTATTTCTCATTTATGTATTCATTGATGTGGATAATGGAAGCCAGGCCCTTTGCTCCCAAATGAAAGTCTATACCAAGAAGATACATAGTCATTTGCATAGGTTTGCCATCTTCCTGTTCCCATGAATATTTAATTAACCTATGCAAAGTGAAATGGTTTCAATATGAGGAACTGAGAATGCCCTGCCCTAGAATATTCTTTACCCTAGTGGTTAGGGCAGTCAGGGAAGTGGAGAGACAAGTTCAAATCCCCTTAAGCAGAAGAGGGATTGAACCTATATCTTCCAGAGCTTGGTGGGTATTCTCAGCAAAATGTTATTGGTGAGAAAAAAATGTAGCATCTCTGCTTCCTTTTCCTGCCTGAGCTAATGGGATGCCCTGCCAAAATGCTTATCATACTGAAAGATCATCACAGAGTGTGACTGATACAATCTTTATTAGAAAACAAATTATTTCATGATGAACTTTGAAAGAAATGGAGTAACTGATGTGACCAAAAAATGGCTTACCACAAGGGAGCATACTCACACCTGTGTTATTTGTGATCTACACAAACCATCTTCCAATCTGTAATGACAGAAAAAATATCAACATATTGCCAGAATTCAATTTTCCAATTCAAAGACCTGTCCCAAACAAAAGCCATGACAACATCAGCACTAGACCAGCTCTCAGAATATCATATGACAAATTAATGAAATAATCCTATAGATATGATGCTACCAGGTCTCTTTCTTCTCTAAAGTTCCAGCATCAATAAAGAGACCAGAATTTCAGAAGAGATGTGACTCAGAATCCAGATTGCTTGGAACTGATGTTGGACGCCTTTCCCCAGGGCACAGATAGAAAAGACAAAGTGTAAGGTTAACCTGTAGTATAAATTACTGAAGAAACATGTGAATTCCAGACTGAAGGTCAGCTCTGCAATGCTGCAAACCATGGCACTTGCATCCTGTTATCCGGTAGATAAATATTTATGTCACACATAAAAAAGCACTGATATATCAGTACACATGAAGGGGTTAGATATCCTGTTGAATGAAAGTGGCTGATTTTTTTATGCATGCCTTAGGCCAGCTGAGGGAAGCAATCTGTATCTCCTAGCTGAGATCACCTGACTGGGGAATGGATAAAAAAAAAAAAGAAAGGGAAAAAGCCCTAGCAAATACCAATGGGAAGAAAAGAGAGGAGGAAGGAAGAAAAAAGCTTTGAGGCATGCTATCAAATGTCCAGAATCCCTGGATTGGTAAAATCCAATCAGTAATATGCCTGTTCCCAAGCCCAGTAAATTTTAGATAGATCTGCCTGATAAATTTCCAGTTCCTGCTAGTTCCAATTCTAAGAAAAATCTATCTTCTTCCATTTAAGCTCACTCTGAATGTGAAAAAGAAACCCAAAACTTAATTTTGATGATTTTCTATGAGATGGCTGTTTATTGGCAAAATTCTCTGTATTATATTCAATTCTCTCTATTGACATCACATCTGCTTGATGTCAACCCCTTTCAACAGGGCTCTCAGGTGGCTGCACCATGCTCTCACATCCCAGGAGATCTTTAGGCGAGAACATCTTCATGGCCGGTCAGCCCATAATACAGATTAAACGCAGAGCTGCACTAAAAAAGAAACCCCTGCAGACAGACCAATATTTGTCAATCCCAGCACAAACTTTACTGAGGTATTTTACAGCCAACATTCTTGGAGTGCGAGCACAGACTTGCACAAGTGCGGATCTTGCCTGTTTAGATTATGAGCTCTCTGGGGCAATGACTTTCTCTTCGGATGTAGGTATCCACTTCAGAGCACCAGTCCTGCTGTAATAATGCTAATAACAATAGTAGCAACAGCAGTAATAATAATAGAAATAATAATAATTTCATCCAGGGTGCTGCGTAGAAGAGCTGAAGGGCAGCAGGTGTGTTGGGGAAACAATAAAACACATTGAATCCTGCGCAGTGAGCACATGAGCCCGCGATATCAAAGACACTACCTATGAAATTAATTTGCCAGTGACACTGCCTTGCCTACCATCCCTGGGCGTTGTGAGAATTAATTAATGCTTGCAAATCGCCCCGAGAACTTCAGAGGACAGGCACGTTATGCATGCAAAGCCCTGCTGCCTTTCCCTGGTGCCGGCTGCACACCTGTGCCCGTTGCATCACGCGCCGCCCCGCTCTGGCCGCGGTGCTGGCTGAGCACATGTGGCCCCAGCATGATTGATGGCTGGGTTCGGGTGCCGGCTCTGGGAGCTCTCCCCCGTCAGCAGGGAGCTTGCCTCCACACGCCTGTGCACCATCAGCCTCTTTCCTCCGGCACAGTTGTCAGGTTTCCCAAAACAATGATTACCTTTCCCCAGAAACACACCTCCCGCCTGACACCTCTCCTAGCCGGAGTCTCATAGCGTGAGGGCTCCTCTGTAAGGGTCTGTTCCCTACCTCCCAGGGCCCTTGTGGAACTTCATTCCTTCATGTTTGTCAAACATGTCAAGAGGCCAATGTGAAAGTGCAAGATAAGAATGGTGCAAGCTCTTTTTTTATGACCACTGTTAGCAAATAACTGTAGCTGTGCAAGATGCCCAGCTTGTACCTCAAAGGTCACTACACCCCCTCAGGGAAGGATGGCAGAGCTGGAGGCATTAGCAGGAACAGTAAGGTGAGGCTCCTTCCCCTTCAAAGTGGCCATCCCTAATCTCAGAGGACCTGAAGATGCCTTCAGGCTGTGGCAGCTGCTCTGAAGGGAGCTGCGGGTACATTATGTCTGCCAGCCCAGTGCTGAGGGGACACTGAGCCACCAAGTTCTTACACTGAAAATAAGTCCCATTTGCAGCAAAGAATTACTTACAGACAAGTAAAACGCTTTTTAAAATGCCTTTTTCTTCTCTTATATATTCAAAGCATTGCTTTAAAACATCAACATCACTTGGTTTTGGGGAATTTTTTTTTTTTTATTTACATATTTACGTTCAGTTTCCAGGTTATCCTTGATATTCCTATGGCAGTAGTGCTTATACTTGCCTCAAAAGAAGCAGGGGGAAGTTTGTTTCCAAACACTGGTCTCTCCTCATTAATATAGAGCCATGGCTCCACAGGTGCTGGAAAGCAGTGCCCTTCTGTTGCTGAGTGATTTTAATTAGCAAACACTGGCAGCCATTTGCCTTGCCCTGCTCCAGCTGCACTCAGCAATGTGTGGAGAGGAGGGAAGAAGTAGAAGAGCATGTTGGAAGGAGTCAAGGATCCTTTCATCTTCTTTTCTGTGCTTCAGAAAGAAATGGTGGACTCACTAAATAAACCTCCAGCCTTTCTTAGGGCTGTGGAGGGGTGAAACCCAGAATACACCCCTGCTGAATCTCAAACATCCACTCACAAATTCAGAATCAGTTATAAGCCTAATATGAGTCACATTATCTTTCACTTTATCTCAGGTTCTGTTCATAGAGCCCTGTCTGTGAGATCAGATGTTAATATAAGGATCATATGAAGAATTTCCCTGAACTAGAGTTAAAAATTCTCTCTAAATGCTGCACAGAGATTTTTCTTAACCCAGAGCAGAAAAGATTTATTTGGGAATCCTTTCTTTGACCAAAATGTTTATACATTGGTTATCTTCTGATAAGAATCAGATGGTTTTTGATAATCAAAGGTTTTACACAACAGTGAGGGAACATATCAATGCTGGTGGTGATCACAGAATCACAGAATTTATAGGGTTGGAAGGCACCTCTGGAGATCATCTGGTCCAACCCCCCCACCAAGACAACATCTTGAGATGTTTTATAAGATCTTCTCAGGTGACACAAACTCACTCTTTCTCTTTTTTCATTCATGGTTGGTTTCAGTCAAATGATTTCAGTTTTTGGTTTATTCTATCTCTGCTGTAGTCTTTTCCAGGTAGTTTGTTTAAAAATTATTTTGTGTGCAATTAGAAATAGTATTATTTTCTTTTTCCAAGAATCAAAATACTTCCTTCAGATTGTCTCACTTTCCCCCTTCCTCTCACCTCCAGAAAAGCCGGTGTTTGCAAAAACCCTCAATTTCCATTAAGTAATGATTCTGGTGGATAATTAGAAGTTAATTTCTCTGACCAGCATCCTCAGGGGCATTCAGATGTCTTCTGCTCCACCACTCCTGTTTCACACGAACAGGAGTAATAATCTTTTCCTGTTCTACCCAGTGCTGGAAAGCTGAGTCCTTAAAAGCGTGCTTAGCTTTTACAGTGGTTAGTCAGGGCCCTCAAGGGAGAACATCAGCACTCAGTGCAATCTCCCCTTGGCTTTCCCGTTCACCCTGCCTCCTCCTTTTCCATGCTTTGCATGGGAGCTTGGGTTCCACCTCCTCTGAAGAGCTTCAACTCAGCCCATTCCATACCCAGAGGCAACTAATAAAGGTCAATCTCAGATATAATGAAAGGGGACAATGAGGCTGTTCTGGCCACTCCTAGTTTTCCCCACTGCTTCTCACGAGCTCTGCAGGTTCTTCTGGTTCCTCCACCAGGCCTGACTGTCAGGGGGAGGCTGTTCCCACCACCATCCCCAGCTGTTCTTCAACAGTCATGTCCTTTGAAGATGTGCATAGTTATCATGTTATTTCAAAACACCAAAGGTCACATTACCTTTCCTTTTCCCTTCCTCCCTGCTGGTAAATAAGGGCAGGAGCAATTACTGAATAGACAGGAAGGAGCGGGTTTGCAGAGCTGCCATCAGGGGCTGAGGAGCTCCACCAGACTGGCCTGTTGCAGCCAGAACTCCCTTTTTCCCACCTCACACTGTAAATCAAAGTTTCAGAGGTCTGAAAGAGGTTCTAGAGCAAAGCAGTTTCCCTACACGCTTTGGCCCTTTTGTCACAGAAAATCTGGTTAGATGTCCAGACATTCATGAGGCAACAAAAAGCTCACTTTTTCCTGCATCTTTTACCTGAAATTCTGTGCTAGGGCAGTAGACCAGATTTCAGCTGTCATATTACACCACAGGAGGCATTGCAAATCACACGTGTGATGTTTTGGGAAAGAAAGATACCTGTAAGTCATAGACTATCCCAAATTCTTGATGACCCTCTGCCAAAACAGGAATTAGAGCTGTTTCTGGTTCTTCCTTTCCCAGCCTACTGTGTAGCAAGGCTTCTACTTACTTTTTCTGTGATTCCTGTGAGGCATGTTGGCCCTCAAGGATAAGAACTGCAGTTCTGCTTGGCAATTGCATCATGTGAGCAGTGGGTCTACCTCTCTCCCTCCAGCTCACCCAGCCACAGGCTGGGTAGAGCTGGGCCTTTAAGAAATACTTTTATGGGACTTCTGAAAAGCAGGTGGTCCGACACACAGAAAGCACATCAACACTAATGAAGATAAAGAATTTCACAGAAAGATAATTGTTTGCCTAGCAGCTGAATTTATTTCGTTCTCAAGTTGTAATTAAGAGAAAAGTTGCAGTTTAGAATGCAATCTAGTTCTCCCTCTTTTTTTTTTCTTGCCTAATAAGCAGAGCAAGAAGTTGATTCATTTTTATCTACAAGGGAGAAATGTATCATTTTACCCACACCTGATTTTACTGAAATGAGCAGAAGACAGATAAACAGCTGGCGAAACCTGAGAAAAAAACCCAAGAGTTTAATTTACCAGAATCTTGCATGCCTAGGGAAAAAAAAAATAGAAAGAAAGAAAAATAAATAAAAACAAAAAGGGGGGGAATTGCCCACTGAAGTGTCAGAGTGAGGACTCAGCCATGGACAGTAAGTTTATATCTTAAAATTCTGGGCAGTGAAAACCCTTCTTTTCAACTGCAAGGAAGGATAAGAAATTTCCAAGGACCCAGATGTTCTTATTGGTATTATTTACTACTTGTGTGTGTGCAATGTTTAGGACTTGTAAACTTAGCAGTCACAGCAGTCATACCAAACTTGAGGACGTCAAAAAACCAAACTGGTCTCAGATGTCTGGGTGCTGCACAAAAGAGTAAAAGAACATGGAAGAAAGAGGAAGGATCTGCTCCAAAAAGGCTGCAGTCAAAGCAGTAGAAAGGCAATGAAAAGCAGTTAATTCCTTGTGGATACAGACAAGGAAGGAACAGGGCAATACAGAATAAGAGTCAGTTGTCTCACGAGAGACATGTCAGGTTTTCATATATGTCTCTATTACATGAATAAATTTTGATAAATGAGGAGCAGGGACAGTATTTTGTATCAAAATTGGAGGGAAGGTTCTTTTGACAGGGACAGAATTTCAGCCAGATGAACATGTTTCCAAGCACAGAAAATAGCATTTATCTCTGCAATGTCTTGCCATGAAGTGCAAAGTTTGGATTATAATTTTGATTTTGGATCATTTGAACTCAGTTTAAAATAAATGGAGTGTTGTTTTTCCTTTAAAATAATCCATAATATTTGTGCTCAGATCTCAGAATATATTTAGGTGTACAAATTAAACAGAGAGAGATGTCTGAATACCCTTGAGAATCTGGATCTCTATACTGATAAGTTTTGAGATAAAATTCAGTCTGCAAGACTGTAAACACTGACCTCCTTGATCCACCTGCAGATTTATTGATATTTTCTCTACCAGTGACTGGGTTCAAATGCATCTGAAAAAATTATAGTCATTTACAGGAAAGAGAAAAACTATCTACCTGTCTTTGCTTTTCTTAAATATCTGTTCTTAACTTCACTAGGTTTAGATTTTTAAGAAGGAAATGTTGCTATCTTTCCCTTCCTTTCACCAGCCACCTGGAAAAGCCTCCAACTGTTTCTTGGAATCTTGCTAAATCTTCAGGACAGCAATTAGTGAGGCAACCTGTGAGCAGATCACAGGAGCCAGGCAGGAACACGCCACCCTCTGATGTTGCAAACGCCACCGCGCAAAGAGACCGGCGATGAGTTAAACTGCTCCGAACACTGGTCCCAACACTGAACAGTTCATGTGTTCCCTCCTCCACCTAGGGCTTCTCCAAGGACCCCAAAGCTTGATATTGTCTGGGCACAGGCTCAGCTTTCGCTGTCAGAAGTTCTTTCTAGACTGTGAGCCTCAAAATGAACGATTAGGCTGAATCTCTGTAAGTGAACCGTCAGACCTTCAGCAATTAATTCATGCTTAATATAAGTTGAACACTTTTAAAGATTAAAATTGTATTTATTATGAAAACAATAGTGACAGTAATTTACTATTTTCCAGGGGTATTTTTTCTGAGAGACAACTCCTGCTATAATGATTGTCTTTTCCACCTTCCTCACAAATTCTTCAGGTATTTTCTGTTTCTATTTCTGTGCTTTCTGTTCATCCATGTAGAGCAGCAATTTTTGGCACATCAAGCACATTAGATAATTATATGTCAGTTGAGAAACTCTCGGCTTCTTGTCACTAGTCTATAAAGCTCTCTGTAATGTTGTAACACAATATCGCTGATATCTCAAGGAGATAACATGTTAAGTGTCTACTGGCTATATAATTTGAACCAAAATTTAACAAAGAGAACTGATCTTTCAGTAAACATATAGTATATTTTTGTCATCTCTTCCTGATAGTGGTTTTGATAAGCAGATTTAGATGTGGTGTTATCCTCTGATTGCTTTTGCAGTGTACTTGCAAGACAGGGAACTCCTTCATAATTCCTCAGACAGATGGTTGAGAGGAATTTCCCAAGTACCCGCAGATCAAAGATTGTTCCCTGTAAATGGTGATGGTTGCTGATATTACAAATCCACCCAGACATTTTATCCTTCCTCATTCTAAATACCCTTTCACTTCTCTCTGCCCAGTGTGGATTCCCATTAGGTGGGAAGAACAATTTTAAGCAATCAAGAGTCAGTGTGATAACCTTAGATTGCTCATTAAGGACCAGGTTGTGAATGAGGGGTAGATGACAAAGATCTATGAAATCAAAGAGGCATGAAAATGATGAGCCATTGTTCTCTGTCTTTTCCAAAACAAGAGCAAGGGGACATCAAATGGAACATGGAGGAGACGGGCTCAAAACAAACAAAGGGAAATTATTCTTTATACAAAGTATAATTAAGCCATGGAACTCCTTGCCACAGGATGTTGTGGATGCTGTAAATTTACATGGGTTCAAAAAGGACTGGACAAGTTCATGAAAGAAAAATTCTTCAAGAGCTATTAAATACAAAGACATTACCTCTGGCTCCGGAAGATGCTGAAATGCAAATCTCAAGATGTTGTGAGAGTGCTCTGAGGAAGTTTCACTTTGCTGTTTTACTTTTCCCTAAGCATGTATTAATTCTTGGCCCCTGTCAGAAAGAGGTACATGTATTAGATGGATCCTTGTATAGCTGATACAGCTCTTTTTATGTCCTTGCTTCACACAGCTGTCTTATTTAGGGAGCAGATCCAGCGATGGCCACTTCATACTGCTCACTTCAAATGCTGTTCTTCCACTGAGAGCAGCAAGTAATCTGAAAATGAGTGTATTGCTAAATAATTTTATTTTGAGGCAGTTTATCTTCACAATTTTCTGCCTGGAGGGTACAGAATATTGAAACTTTCTGGCTGCCTCGAAAGAGGAGGGCACAAGAGGCTCTCAGAGGCATCTCTCCTCTCCATGCTCCCTTTGGTGAAATGGTTAGGCTTGTGTAAAGAAGTGAAGTGTCTGTCTCAGCTCTTTACCTCACTGGGCTGTCTTCCTAATCACCCCAGTACTAAATGATCACTACTTAGTGATTCAGAAGCAGAAACACACACTTGGGATGCTTGACTAGGTGAAAATTGGCCGGGAAATCCCCCAAGTTTTTTATTCCTGTTACTTCTGGCACTTGGCAAGCCTACCAGTGCCTCCTCAATTAGATGTTTGCCTGGTAATGAGGAAAAGTGGTGAAAAGTCAAGGGAAAGTGCCTCCATCCTGAAAGCACCTCCTGGTGCTCTACCTGCTAGCCTGTCCATTTGAAAAGAGGGAAAAATATTCCCCTCACTACCATTTCCTAGCAGCTGGGTTTGAGGAGAATTAGTGCAGGGAACAAGTCCTATCCTGCACTGGAATACTCCTGCATCTGCAAGGGCTAAAAACGTCGTTAGCCAACCCCTGGGTCCCGCAGGCTTAGCCATTTTTGTGGGCTAAATTAACACTTTGGTGATGAGAAGCCAGAGAGCTGCAGCAAAATGAAGTCTGGCTGAGTGATGAACACCCCCATCCCTTGGGATCTAACAGGCGAAGTGGAAGCTTCACTTCAGGCCCACTGCAGGTGCCCCAAACTGAGCATCCCAAAAGCACGGAAGCACTCAAAAATTAAAATCTCCACTGCAGGGTTTAAACTGGGTTTCAAAAGCCATTCCTTTCCCTTCCCAGAACCCCTAAAAAGCCTTTTGGGCAAGGAAGGCAACTCTTCAGGCTCCACAGGTATTATTATTTGGAAGCCTGTTTTGTATTCAGAGTTGGCTGCTCCTTGGGTTCACCCAGGCAGTTTAGAGCATGCATGCCGAGGTGTATATTGGATGTGCCTAATAACTGCAGTAGGTGGAGAGGGAGGAAGCTGTGCTCCAAATGATGGGAACTCCTGGAGGGAGTTGTCTTGCCACTGGCATGCTGTCAGCGTGCCAATAAATAAGAAGGTTGAGATGATCAGAGGCAGCTATCTAAACAAACTAGGGTGAAAACTCCCAGCCTGCGTGGCAATCAGGCACAGGAAACTCATTCAGCAGCCATCCAGCTTCTTCCCATGGCTCAGGCTTGGTGTTCTGTGGAACATTAAACAGCCAGAATGCATCCCCGTGCCCAAAAAAAGGCCCTGTGGCTGTTGTCCTTTCTGTCATGCCATTGCTTCTGCCAAACACCTCTCAGAGGATTAGTAGTGGGAAACATGAAATGAGAGGTGATTCACAAGCTCTTTGTGTGTCAGTTTGCAAGCATCAAAATTAGCCACTGAGTAGCACTATCCCTTTTCTGGAACAGAGAGGGTTGCTCCTTCAGGTGTTACAAATCACTCACAAATTCACTGATGCTCCAGATTTTATCCTTGCACAGGCAAAAGCCTAGATCTAGATGGTTGTGAGGAAATCAACAACGAGAGGCAGAAAGAAATAGAAAACATGCAGTTATCTTCTCAGCAAACCCTGCATGGGCAGGTAATGTCAATAGCTGGCTGATCACATGAAGATCTGGCTTTGTAATATATATAAATATACAAAAATACATAATTATAAATATGTAACATGTCTAAATATGTATAAAAATGTACAAATGCACAGCTGGCTTTGACCCCAGTTCAAAGCCCCAGTGTTTCTAATAGTCAGTGAAGGAGCTGACTATAGGTTTTTCACCTATTTCTTACCTAGTAAAGCTAGAAGTGCAGAGATTACTCTGGTCATCCGTATCTTCTCTGCTCCACCTTTGGATATCCAAAGAAAACAGAATGACTCTTTATTTTAACTTCTAATGCATTAAAGTGGGAAACACAGATCTCTTCCAATAAGACTCGGAAGACCTGAAAAAGAGTTTCCAAAGTATCGAGTGTGTTGGAGGTGCATTTCATGGACTGACAAGGAGCCTGTGAAACCTGAATGAAAGGCAGCATCTGCCTCCAAATCTGGAGTTGGGCGCCTGGGCTCCGAGAAGGAGAGAGCACAAAGCCTCACACCTGTCCTTGGCTTTCCTGCCCTCAGACTGGGTTTCACCTTGTGCTGTCACATTCTAAACCCTTTCAGAAGTGCTTGATGCCTGACGTATTGCGTAAGAAGCTTACTTGCCTAAATTGGGCAACTCCATATCAACAAAGCTCCTAAGAACTAGAAGCTACTGAATTCAGAGCTGTGATATGTAAGTCCTTCGGTAGATGTAGATCTTTGATACCACACCAATGACAGAAGGGCTGGAATAGTTTAGAATAGAAAAGAATAGGAGCTTTAATCCTTATTCATTGGCATCCAGGATCTTTAATAACTGCAGCCTCTCTGAATCAGTTTAGTTTATTTAACACAACTAAGAGACATTTGATCTGCTAAAGCTGCCAACCTCCTTGTTCCTCAGGCAGGCTGCTTATCACCTTTTACACATGAGAGCTCTGCTGTCTGTCTGTCTCTGTCCCTCCCTTCCCTCAGCTGACAATCAGCTCTTCCCAGGAACTAGCTGAATCAAATGCATTCAATGTTTCCTCCTCTTAAGCATATTAAATATGCCCAAACAAAATCATAAGACTTCTGAGTTCAACTACTAAGCTATGTGCCAATGACAGATGGTCTGCAAATAAACCAGGCTTCCCCCAGTCAAGTGGTGGTATTTGCAGGCTCATCAATAAGAAGCTGAGATTTATGTTCAGTAATGATTTTGGCAAACACAAATTGAACAAAAAAACGCAGCAACAAACCTCACCTAAAATATCTTCAGTTTCACCAGATTTCAACAAAAACTGTTAAAAGTCCTTGGTGGTTTATGGAGGTGGGAGAAATAGCTTGCATTGGATATCTAATGACAGCTTCACTTGGATATTCTGGATGTGTATAACCACAGACACCCTATGTATATTATGACTGTACATTAAGTTACATATAGAGAAGGGCTGCTTGGATGATCAGAGAGCCAGAATCTACTTCAAAAGAGGAGACAAAAGGGTGGTCTAAGGGTCAAAGGACAGAGAGCCCACATCCAGTTGACCCAGCTCTGTTGAGAACCAGAGCAGAGCCAACAGTGATTTGCAGGACTCCAGATCACCCCTCTGCAGTCCAACACATTATCCTACACAGGATATCAGTAATTCTCTGGTGTCTTTAGTGCTGCATCCATGGAACATGTCTGAACACAGCTTGTTGGCTTTAAAATGCTCAGCAACAAAGGATTATAGGGGTTAGAAGTGCCCTGTAAAAATACACTGAGAATTTAAAAAGAGGGAGTAACAAAAGCTCTCTGAGCTAATGGCAAATGCTTTCACCAGAACTGATGGGATTTAATGTCCGAGATTACAATTAAAACAAGATCTATGAAACTTCAGTCATGTAGGGAGAACAAAAAAGACAGCAGGAGTTTTGAAGTGATCAGCTGGTGAAAGGTATTGGTGTTATGACTGCCTAGAAAGTGCTGCAACTCACGGATGTGTTGCGTGTCCTATTTACTCTGGAACAGTAAACACTCCTCCAGAATGACATGTGTAGTTCACTGCATCACTTGGGAGCAGAGGTTCTATGGGGGAACTTCTTTTCCATACCAGGAGATGCCAGGGGTGTCAGAATTTTGGGGGTTTTAACATAAGCTTTGAAATTCTAGGATTTATACTACCCAAGTAGGAGAAAACGATGGTATTCCTCTAATTTTTTTATTTCTCTTGGAGAAGTTTCTCCATGCTGGGCTGTGAGGCTAACCAGAATTTTCTTGTTTCATGGAGTAAATATTTGTGGAGAGGACAATGACCACTGTGAATACCAAGTCACTGAGGGCAGACAGTTTCCATGAGAGCATTCTGCTCTCAGGCCCACATCCAGCATCCCACAGCAAACTCAACAACGGTCTCCAGGGATTTGTCTTACTCATCAAATCCTAGTTTTTGGCTGCTGGATCTGCCTCCCCCATGGAGAAGTTCCACCCATATGCACACGACCAGCTTCCATCTGCCCTCACCTACATCTTCCTGAGGACACAGCTCAAGGGCTTTCAGCTTAAATTCTCTTGGACTCTTTGCTGTGTCAGTGGTGGGAAGGTGTGCCTGGATCTCAAGAAAGAAACTGTGAAAAGGACTCTGTGCAGGGACAATCAGTACTGGTGGAACTTTTTGCTCATGCTTGCCCTGAAGAGCAGGTTTCACCTCCAAGCAAAGTGAAATCAGGCTCTAACCCAACTTCTGCCCAGCTCAATAAAAGCACTCAAGCTTAAATGATATCCCAGTATAGGGGAGGGTTTGTTTTTTTCCTGCACGGATGATCAAGGATTTTGGATTACAGTTTGGGTAACATGTTTATATAAAGGAGAAAAATCCTAAACTAATATGAAAAGTTTCTACCCAAGAAACTTGAATACATAACTTAACTCAGAAGCTGACACTAGCTTTTATTTTTTTAAAGGTTATTCTTACTGCTAAATCTTAGATGTTCAGGTTTGCTGAGAAGAGCAGAAGTTTACTTCCAGTGACAGAGAAAGGGTAGAAATGAGCTTGAGACATGGGGAAGTTTTTCATTAACATATGTTTAGTATTTCAGGAATTTAAATACTGCTAAAAATTCAGTAGAATGCTTTTTTTGCTGACTTTTAAAATTATTATTTACTGTACTACAAGAGATTATTTTGTCAAGAAAGACTGTGCTGATCTGTTTTTTTCCCTGTTGTTGAATCTGGGGTACATTCTAGTGAGAATGTCTGAGAGCCAGGAAGCCATCATTATTAGAAATGTATTATTTTATATTCCTTATTCTCCATTAAAAAAAAATCTATGCATAAAGTAGGAAGCAAAAATAATACAAACAAATAGCTTTAAAAATAGTTTGATCTTGAACAAAAATCTATCATGACATTGAGACCCACTTTTCCAGTCACCCCCTTTCTAAAATTCTCAGTATTCCCAAACTGAGGTTTTTTTAACTGTCTGTAATTTAACCTGCCTCTTTAAGGGTGTACACAGTGTACATGTTCTTTTTTTCCCCCTAATGTTCAAAATTAAGCCCCTCTGTATGCCTTCCATGCTGAAGTTTATAACCTCACCCTACACAAGTCCAGTGCAGAAAGATCTACAGCCTCCAGGCAGAGCGAGGAAGCTCTTTAAAGATGAATCATTTTCATAAATGAGTGCAGAGGGAGGTCAAGCCAGGGGACACAGAAGGTTACATGTGTGGCTGAGATAAGGCCTCATTCATCCACTTCTTACTGTCAGGTCTTGATGGGTGAACATTGCCTTGAGCTCCCATAAAACATGTTGTTTGCAGAAAACTTGCAGGTGGTTCATAAAAAAGTCTAAACTGTTACCAACAAATTTATCTCTCAACTGCTGGATCTGTTTATAACAGAAGTGAAGGATCTCATAGAGAAATTAAGTATCAGAGACTGACTTATATTGCCTTGCCAGACTGAAAAACCCAACCTGCCTTCCAAATACTGCACTAAAAATGTCAAAGCAATTGTATTGATGACATCTTGACAAGATACCATACAAGACTGTTAAAAATACAACAACAACAACAACAGAATGTTGCTTGTTTATGGAAAACTTGTCCCTGGGGAAGGGATGTGGGTATTTAAGAGAGTTTTATGGAGGAAATTCAATCAGTACTTACTGCAACATTTGATTTTAGAGAGAGTCAATCTTTTATTACTGCGGTGCCCATTTGAAAGTCAGTTTTTAAAAGGGTGTCATTGTTTCTCTCTGTGTTTCAAAGCAGATATTCAGATAAGGCTGGGCTGTGCTGGCAGGGAGAAAAGGTGAGGGTTAAAATTAATGTCAGAGGCATCATAAAGTAGACAGTATGATGTTATTGTGGATATTTATCCACTGAGGGCCAGATTTGAGACCTTTTGAAATCAGTGAAGCCTCTTTTTTGACGTCACTAGACTTTTAGCTCCAAGGAACTGTAGAGACCCCCAGCTGGTTTCACATAAACCACCCTAGAGCCATCAAATAGTAGCAGCTTTCAACAT
Organism: Atrichornis clamosus; assembly: GCA_013400975.1. Classification (NCBI taxonomy): domain Eukaryota; kingdom Metazoa; phylum Chordata; class Aves; order Passeriformes; family Menuridae; genus Atrichornis; species Atrichornis clamosus. The sequence continues at coordinate 161,589 of WBMZ01011090.1, read as the reverse complement.
GTAACAACCTGAAAAGTGTTCACAATCATGTTCAAAAGTCCCTCATACTCCCCTCTCTCCTCCACACAAAAATACAAAGTTAAGTTTCCTACGTTCTCCTGAACTTGTTCTCCCATGCTTTAGTATTCATAGATTTTTGTGGCCTGAAGGAACCATTATCATAATCTGGTGTGACCTCCTGAAATCAATGTATCAATGGGATTGCACCAACATTATGGGAGCTGTGTTTGGCCTCTAGACATGCTGCCATATAGAGACAACACTGAATGAATTAAAATGGGATAGGGCATTCATTATGAATTATTGGCTTTGGGGGTTATACATCCAACATTCAGCCACACTCGGGGTTTTTTTACTGTAGTCAAAAGAAGGAAAATGGTTTCCCCAGAAGGGTCTTTGCATAAGTTGTGTGTGCCCGTCTCAGTGCTGCAGCTGCAGTTCTTGGGCAGAACATGACAGGAGCCATAAATTTTAGTTGACGTCTTCTTAAAGGTTTTGATCAAAAAATTAGTTTTTCACTATTCCTTCTCTTGGCCAGTTCTTTCTCACCAACTTCTCCTGCAACTGAACTCCTGATCAGCTGTGTGCCGTGCCCATGGGTTGTCACTCTGCCCAGCCACCTGCAGTGATGACATTGGTAGCAGGGAAGGTGCAGCACAGGTCTGGTGCTCCATCCTCAAGGAGTTGCTCAAACACCTCGTGCACCACTGAGGGCTTCCCCATGGATTTATGTACAAAAACTTCTACACACAGAAGGATCAGCACGTGGTGTTGGGCTGTAGTATCCTCATACTGCCCATTCCCAAGGATGAGTGTGGTCTCATCCAACTCAGATCCCCTTAAAGACACAACCTCAAAATACGTTGTCACATCACACAGAGTCTGAAATTGTACTGGGTCAAGGTCACTTCCAGGGAATGGTTGTAGTGACAGTAAAATAAAGCCCCATGTCATCCCCAGGTCAACATACATGGTTTTCGTAGGGGAACATTCACTTGTACAGCCTAGAGCAGCTTTCACTCTCAGAAAGTGTCAATGACGATCACAGGGCCCTAGACACAATTTAACTGCTTCTTAATTTAAAAAAATTTAATGAGAATTGCTGGTAAACAAACATCAGGTGATTATAGGATGGCATCTCTCCACAGATTACTGAGTAATTGCACTTCTCTGACCCAAAAGGAATTTCCATGCAACTTGCAGCGAGGCTTAGAAGAGAGAGATAATTAGGTCTTTATTCTCTGCAACTTTTAGTCTTTTTTTTTTTCACTTCCAAGCATACAGAAATTATCAGAGGCTGCATCACCCCTAACACATTAAGTCCCACTTAGAGAGATGGTAACTTCTCTGGTTTCCCACAGCTGCTCAGCTTCCTTCAGCTGCTGCCAAGCTTTCATTAGTTTCAGCTTTGAAACTCCAACAGGAGTGAGGTATAACTCTCCTCACCTCTCCACTCCTCTGCAGGAACTGCCCTTTGAAAGCCCTGAAAAAAGGACTGTGCTATAAATACAATTTCCCATTCCAAATCCACCATGCTGGAAGTGAAGTTTTTGCTAAAAATAATATTCTCTGTATGTAGCTGGAGTAAAACCCACCAGGGTTTTAAAGGCCCAGCAGCCCTCCTGATGCAGCAGGATTGGTTAATATTACTTTGATTATACAGTTTTCTATCAGAACAGCCTGATTCCTCAAAACCTAGATGTTTCTTGGGAGCTAGTTTACTGTGCTAATATTCTTGTTGGCAACATTTCAAGAAAACTCCAAGATTAAATGGAATATTAAGTCTGACCTTCTTTCTTTTCTTCCTTTGGAATTTTTTTCCTTTATTTTAGTTTGTTTTCCTTGTTTTGACTTTTAACATTAAAATGTTGAAAGTCTTCTTCATCTTTTAGAATGATAGTAACAACAGTACAAGATGTTTAATGCACTCTGTGATTTCTGTGACAACGTGTGGGCATTACCAAGCCAAAGGACTACAGAATGGGAATGGAGAGCAAAGAGGCAAGGATTTAAAGAGGACTTCCAAGGTGACACTTGGCTCTGACATAGCAACAAATATTTCTAGATCATCCTTGACAGATATGTGTCTGACATGTGTCTGACACGTTCTGAAACACCTCCAGTGGTAATGATTCTGCAGCCCATCAGGGTTGTGTTGTTCCTCTCCATGGAGTTAGGATTTTTTTATAACTCACCTAAAACTCTTCCCATTGCAAATTAAAGCCATTGCCTCTTGCCCCACCAGCAGTGGACACAGAGAACAATTGATCACTGTCTTCTCTTAAAAACCCTATTATATGTTTGAAGACTTGTAATATGCTTCCCTTCCTTCACTGCTTTCCTAGACTAAACAAACTCAATTCCTTCAACTTTTCATTATAGGTCATGTTTTCTTAAACCTCTTTTCCTTCATGTTACACTCCTCTGGATGTTTTCCAAGTGGTTTATTACTTTTTTTTTTTTAAGTGTGGTGGTCAGGACTGCATACCTCAGGCCAGCTGAGTCCCCACCTTGCCAAACAGTTCAGACTAATGACCTCCCTTTTGATAACTGTGTTTCTATGTTTCTCTTAAAACAGCTTGTTTTTCCATTCCATGAAATATCACAACTTCTAAGGACCAAAACACATTTTGAAATTCTGGAATTTCCTACACAATGGGAGTAGTTTCATCCTTTTGGTTCTACTACACTGGAAGATGTTCCTGAAGTTGGAATACATAATAAATTTTAATATTGTAACCCACAGAGTTTAAATATTTATGTCTCAAGTGGAGAGCTTTTTACCTGTAGACTTCATATTGTTTTATGAGCAATGTCCCTATCCAGAGTCTTCTGATTTAGCAAACCAAGGAGGGGAAATGACAACCCCACAGGACAGGTATGATCCAGTGTGAATGGCATGGCTGCAAAGAAGAGTTTCTGCAGTGTGTTATGTGAAGTGGAAGGGGGTCAAACTAAAAAAGTGTCCATTAATTCATCAGGTTGCATCACAGGCCATCCTCTTCCCTCAGGTACCCTGTCATGAAGATGGCACTCACCATCTGAGGAGTGAAGCAAACAGCAGCTGAATCCAAATTTAGGAACTCCTAGTGACCCACACAGCTTAAAATCCCCATGTAAATATGCAGCAGATCCTCTACATTGGCTTAGCAGGGGGCCTCTAAAGTCCAATGGTTTCTTCTACTATCAGAGGGAACTAATAACCTACAGAAACAGCTTCTGTCCAAAACACACAGTTTAAGTCAAAATCTATGCAAAACTAGCTTTATATTGTCTTTGAGCTCAGGTGAGACATATGTGCTTGCTCATTACACTTGGAGTTTTGGATCCTGCCCTCAGCTCTCCTTCAAGGATTGACTGTAGGGTGATTCTGAATAAATCACTTCTCTCTGTCTCAGTGCCCCATCTGCCAAATGTAGTTGCCATCCTGTTACTCCAGGTAGTCCTTCATACTTCCTCATATGAGATTCTCTAAAGGAGAAATAGATAATTTTATTGTTATTTAGGAAGGAAAAACAGCTCTGTAAAAAGTGACAGCAGAATAAGTTTTACAGAGAATAGTGTCTCCCTTGATGAAATGAAATCAAACGTGTCTGAGACAGAATGGAAAATTATGGAACATGACATTCAGGAATGTCCCTTGCTCTCCTAAAAGTCTGCAGTAAATGAGACCCTGACGTGAGTATTTAAACATAATAAAAATATCCATCTGACTGGAAGGAATCCAGAATTTTCTGAAATATTTTTATTAATATCATTTCCTCTGCAATAGCCACAGGACTTGCTTTCCATTAACACTTTGGGCTCTGAAAGCTCCAGTGCCAGTTCCTGCTGGCCTGTCTGGCTGGAAGCTCCATAGAAGACATTGAAGTTTTCCCAGTACATATTAGTTAGGGAATTTGGTCTTTCCTGGAAATGTCCTTTAATGATGCCTTGAGGAAGAGAATTATTCTTTAGAATGAAAAAATGCAAAGAAAACTCATGGATTGGCTGAACCCAAATTCTGCCTATATTAGGCCTTGCATTTTAGGTTATTACTGAATCCATCACTCACTCAGGAGTGATAAAATTGTGTCTGACCCTTCCCAGTAGATTAGCTACAACTGAAGTGTCTTCTCTAAGAAGAGGCTAAGGACTATTTCACCCCACACCTTACAAATATTTTAACATGGTATTTTAAAATCCAGGGATGTACAGTCCTATATTCCTGAGGAAACAGATTTTTTTCCTTGAGAAAGACCTACCATATCCTTCATCTGTCACTGTGACCATGACACCGGAGGTCCTTAATGTCCCTTCACTGAAGAGTGTTCCCTGTTTATTTGCACCTTGCAACTCCCACCTCAACGCCCAGTCCCTTTTGCTCCCCCTGTTCCACACTTGATTTTATCTTTTGATAAAATCCCCTTTGTCTCCTTTTTTGCCTTTGTTTTGGTATTTACAGAGCCTAGTGATAAATATCATCCCCATAGCTCTGTGAAGGTGCTGGTGTCTGTGGTGTCTTGCACCGCCCACACACACTTGCATGACCTTTTTCGTGCTATTTTGTGCCAAAAGTCCCTTCCTACTACACAAGTTTTCAACTAGATTTCCACGGCTGCTTTCTGCCTCCTTTTATTACTGTGCATGCTCAAGAATTACCTACAAGGGAGCACACAGAACCACTTCAACCATGTCATCCTAAGAGATTTGTTTTAATCCTTTGAACGTCCTCTTCCTTCAACCCTCAAACCTTGTTTACATCTTTTGGGGGAGGCTCATTTAATTTGCAAAGAATTAAATAAGGTGGTGCAATTAATAACTGCTCATTTCAGGGTTTTTTTTCAGGAACGTGAACCATTACAACAAAATCATTCATTCACTTTAGCTCACCAATCCATATTCAACAGCTTCCAAGAGTGGTGTCAAAGGTGGTGGAACAATTCATATCAATTGGAATGAAATTTTACCACCCTTCATCTTCGGGATACCTGACATCATGAATTTATCATTGAGTTCACTGAGAGCAATTTTAGAAAAAAAAGTATTACTTTGGCATTAAGTGGTATTAAGTAGTGGTAGGGAAATCTGAACAAAGGTGCATGAAAATAATGAAATCAAAAGGAGGAAACCAGCACGTGGTTGACCAGCTAATTTTAAATAGGAAGTTTGGGGATTTTTCAGAGTACAAGAACACCGGATTTTAGAGAAAAGCAGACTTTACAAGAGGCACATCTCTCCTGACTGCACGCAAGCAGAGAGGTTGCTGATATGGAAAATTACTTGGCCTTTGGCCAACCTATATTTAGGTTCATGTAAAGGGAACGAGAAAATTTTGGAAGAAAAATCTCAAGGTAATACATCGACTAGTTATTATCACAGGGGATAAAAAGAGTCAGTAAATCAAGAGAGTTTAGAAAAAGAATATTAAATATACATCAGTTAAGAATGTATTCAGTGGCAGGGCATCATCTGTGATATATCTTCCAAAGGGATAACAAAACAGGATAAAAAGACTTGGGTGAACAGGGCAAAATGAAGTGAAAGAAGATAAAACACACCAGCATATCAAGGCACCCATGTAGACAGTAAATTATAAAAATACAATAACTAAATCATAAGTATAAAATAGTAAGTATTTAGAGAAGTTAAAAAGATATAATTACTTTCAGAAGCTACCAGCTCTGGCTTAAGTCCCCTCTTTCTGAAGTCATCTTACTATGGCCCTCGAAGCCAGAAACTGGAGAAATGTTGGACATTCCCTGAAAAAGCTGTCCTATAAGAAGAGCTATGTCTCATAGGACTGAGCTAGAGTCCCAAGGCAAACCTCATCCTAGACCAGAATGATGCTCTGGATTTGCTGTCATGGTATTTCCTTCTGCCCTCTCCAACGTCCACGTCATCCCTTTGGGACTAGTTCACGTTGTTTAAAACACATTTCTCAGCCATTAGCCAGAGGGGCAGCCTCAATCAGTGCGAGCCAGGGGTTTGGCTTGGCCAGTTTCCCCACACCTTCACTGCCACACTGCTCCAAGTGACTGTGGTGGGAAGCATCCAGCTGCCACACTGCTCCGAGAGTGCTCAGTGTCTGAATACAAGAGGCATAACCTCCCTCCATTTGTCTCTTTGCTGCTGCTGGAATTTCCTGCCCCTAGGAAAAGAGGCCATCAGTCCACAGTGGGCACTGGACAAAAAGGATGGATTGAGATTCTCAAGATAATGGTGATGAGAGCAATCATTTTGGGCACTGAAATGTCCCTCCACTGCTCAGCCGGTCCCTTTCATCAGACAGACAATATTTTTGGATGCAGATTAAACTGAGCCAACTGGATTTACCAAATGTGATGTGAGTCTCTCTGTGTTTTGCCTGCCAAATTCAGCACCCCTTCATGAGTATGCCCAAGTGAATCATGGTTGGGAAGGTATCAGCCTGGACTGAACATGTCTGATGTGACATATCTGTTACAGGCAAACTGCAACCTAGCTCCCATTTCCTATCCACCCTTCTTTTTTTGGCTGATTTTTATGTGAGATGAACCAACAAATTAAATGGATTTTTCTTCTACATAGGAGCAATTCAGTTCTATATAATCCTTCATTTTTTTCATAATAGCTGAAGATCTTTACCCGCTTTTGTTGCACAACCACTGACCAATGCTACTGCCACCTCTCTTATTCTTAGTTGTGCAGCTCCTTTCCCCTGGGATTTCAGAACTCCCATGTTTAAAGCAGGCCCGATTCTGTACGGGCACACCTTTCAGCACAGCATTTGATGTGGTACAGCCTTGCACAGACATAATATTGAGCAACGTGACATAATCTGTAAAGGCTTTTACATTATCACTAGGTATAGGTAACCACACTGACGGACAAAAGCCCACCTGCTGTAAATCAGAGCTCTTCTACGTAAATCTTCTCTGTAAATCAGAGCCCTTATTATTAATGTATCCTTATTATTTTCCCCATGTATTTCTTGATACAAACTGGAGAAACTATGGAAAAGAAACTACTTCCTCAGCAATGTCTCACTGATCTCAGCTGAACAATTCACAGTATCACAAAGGTAAGTAGGAGTGAAAGACTGTGTCTTTAAAATGTCGGCAAACATCTGGTCCCCAGTTTTGAGAGTTACTGGGTCTTCTTCAGTCCTTTAACCCTTTCACCCACATTGTATCTGTGCTTCCATAGTTTATGAGTTTTATCTCCCAAACACTTTCAATGAATGAAACTTGATATAGAAAATTAATCATTTCTACAGCCTCTTCCCAAGGATTAGAAGACTGATCCAAAGAAATTCTACTTCACACTGCTTTCTGACACCCACATTACTCCGGTTTAGGGTTGTGTCAACATTTCTGACATAAACTTTTCCATTTCAAAGACAGTATTCCCACCAGAATGGGAATGTGGTAGGTAAGGTGTCAGCTTGGGAGTAGTTTTGTGTCTGACCCCAAACACAAAGGGTACTCGTGGTCATTCAAACCTTCAGAAAGCATTTTGAGTTGGGGAGGACATGTGAGTTCCAAATTTGCCCAGCAAGAACTCGTTTTTGACAGAAGGATTCCTAAATTCGGGAGCTTATCCCTGGTATTTCTAAGGGCTGATTTTCAGAAGATGCTCAGTATTAACTGACTGGATACCAGACATTTTAGATGCCCCCATTTGGAGGCAAAAATGTCTGTATTCCATGTTAGACTTTTGAAACATACATAGCATACAGAGACTTCTTTTTCTTTTTCAATTACAGTTGAGGCGAGGCAGGGTGTTAGTCTAGATGTGAGGTCCGATTACATGAGTGATTTCTGAGTGGGAACAGATTAAAATATTCTCTTTCAATTTGTTAGATCATCCACTGCACTTCTGCAGTAGGGCAGCTTGAACCTAGGTTACTCTCTGCTCCAGTTGAGAGAAAATCTATTATTTGAACTAGCAAAGCTGAAAAAGGTTTGGCAAAACTATGGTGCCAAAGTATCTCATCCAGTCTTGCCCATGGCCACGAATGCACAGCCTTGGGAGGGCCCACCTCCCATGACCACACTGCTATAGATACACACCTTTCCCCAAAAGGGAAAGAGTGGAAATCTGGCGCAAAAGAATGGAGATGAAGCACAGAAATACCTTCACAAATGACGTTTGGAGTGCAGCCTTCCCTACAGGATCCCTGAAAGAAAGTAAATACATTTGGTGTGTTGTAACCAGCATTTTCACCAGCACTGTGCTGATGAGAGAAACTGAGAAAGTTTCAAGAGAAGATATCCCACATGGGTGTCTCCTGGCAGTGGAGATCATCAAGGATTTCTGCTGTCCACCCAATTCTCCATCACACACTGGTGTCAAGGCTGTGCTCAATGCTGCTGTATCAGAATATTTAGCTTTATGAAAAATTCTCTGATTTTTCCCTATATTTGAGACTATGCTCCCCCCAAAACCCTTGTATTTTCCCTCAAAATGACAATTTTTATGGTTTTTGACCAGCCATACGCTATTTGTTAACTGAAAAAGAGGTTTAGCCTTGGAATTATGACCTGTATCCATTACAGACAATGGAACTGGGATTGCCCTTCAAAGGTCTGATTTACAGATGGACAAAGTATCCAAATTACCACTGATTAGAATATGAATAAGAGGAGCTGCACATCTATGAAATTCAGGCCTCAGATGACTATCAAATAATTAAGAACAGTTAGCAGCAGCCGCTAACATAAAACTTCATCAGAATTTCACATGCTGGCACGGACTGGGGAGTCTTAAGCAATAACAGAAACTGAGTTATACAATTAAAGCATATAGGGATGAATTCTGTTCCTGATAAAATCTGTGGGAAAATTGCCATTGGATTCAATATGACCACCAAGATCTGCCCATAATTATTAGCAGTGTATGAAGCACTTTGGACACTTGGTAAAGCTGCATAAATTAATTGTTGTGCTTCCACAGGGAGGAACTGGACATTGCATGACAAGTTTGTTGGCTTTATTACAGGAGTAGTCCGCAGGACAGCAATTCCATTTTACCACAGTTTTTGAGGTTTAAAATTTGTTTTCCTTCCACATTGGAGAGAAGGAAAAAAGTGGAAAATAAAAAGCTTTTCAAATATTCTGTCAAATGAAATGACACTGGAATTTTAATAACAGTTTTGTACAATCCAGGTAATAGAAACTTGAGACTCTGCTTCTCCTGGAATACTCTCTCTGACCAGTCCTGAACGTCAAAAATCTCTCCAAGAGAAGTGTCAACAAAATAAGACACTTCTCTATAAAATGCTTCAGCTTTGATGCAACATGCTTTAACAAAATGTATTTAATTAGCAACCTTAATTATTATGCAGTATGAAATTCCAGAGGTGAAAAGAATGCTGCATACCAAGAACCTTCCAGCACAAGATAAGTTCTACTGGGCTTTTTTGGGTTCCCTGTCTTTCTCAATTTCTGATGGCAGCAGGCATGGACACTATCAATGTTCCTGCAGAAACCTAACTTCTAGGCCAATGCACTCCACTGTAGCTAAAGAAATTTTAAAAAGAAAAATAAAAAACTCCCAAGAGATCCATCACAGATCTAGTTTTGTTCAGTCTTTTCTAAACAAGCATTTTCAAGATGTTTCTTGAGCATTTGACATTTGTAATATTTTGTACAACTAAAGAGAAAATGGGAAACCTACATTTTGATGGTGTTTTGAGACTTCAGACTTGTAGGCTCATTGCCCACTCAGCCAGAAAATTTCACTGTGACCTTCTTCTGAATTTGTTCCATCCCTGGGAAATTGACGAAAAACAGTCTTAAAGACTGAACATATTAAACTGGAAGGTGTTAAATTTTAGGGACAAGGTACTAAAGACAGATACTTTGATAATCACTGAATCACAGAATAATTCAGAATGGAAAGATCTGTTGTGATTTGCTGGTCCACTTCAGAGCCTTGTGCTGTGAACATCAGAAACTAAACCTTTTGTACTATTATTGCAGTATTTCTGATTTTTCTTAAGGGCCCATTTTCCAAACGCAGTACAGTTTGTTGGGGTTTTGTGCAGAAAGGCTTATTTTAAGCAAAATGTCCTGTCTAGTCAATCAAAATCAGCAGCAAATATAAGTCAAGTATAGCAGTTTGAGGGGGAAAAAAGGTATCAGTTTGCCTCAAAATTTAGGGGACAAAACCTTCCAGGCTCCCATTTTCAAATCATGTTTTATATTCAAATTCAGTTGTATTAAGTATGTCAATAAAACAAAAATCAAAACTAAGGATCTCATTTATGGCCAAAGAAAGTATTTCTTTCTTCACAAGTTTCTTTTTATTTCCATTTTGATAAGGAAAGTCCCACTAAGAAAAGTAACTTTATTTCCCGGTGTTTTCAGAACAGTGGTTTAGCCACTGAAGCTGAACAAACCAAAGCCACCAAGCCTCTGGGAACTACAGGGCTTTTTTGGTTGAACGGTTTATTTTTCTTTCCCTTTTTATAGTGTTTGAGAAAGGCTAAAATGTGGAACTTGGGGTGGCAAATTCAAAAGTAAAAAAAGGAAAACTAAAAGGCCGATAGTCGAAATTCTTTCGGTGTGTTTTCCTGGCAATTTTGACCTTTGTTTTTTTACTCAATGCTGTTGTTCTTTCAGAAAATAAAAAAAATAAAAACAAAAACAGAAAAAAAATTAAAAAGAAAGAGGGGAGGAAGAAAAAGGGATTTGCAAGTACAGAAACCTCGTATCTCTTCTTGAGTCAACCAACACATCCAGGACTGGCAGGGCACCTTGCAGGCCTCTCCATCACGGTGCACATGGAGACAAGAGCGCGTTGTTCTCCCTTCAAGGAGCAGCAGTGCTGGCTGAGGAGGTGAACACCTCCACACTGCCCAAAGGAGCTCACCACTGCCTCCCAGCTGAAGGTTTCTACCTGAAATCCAGCTCAAATCTGAAGATACGCACCTTCCCTCCCTTCTTTCAGCTGAAACATGCCAAGTAGATCTACCGATATAAGGAATGAGAGATACCACTTTGCCCGGAATGGTTGGAGCATGCATCCAAGGTTTCATATCTGAAACTGGGGAAGAAACTGGAGAGCCCCAAGACTCACCTTGCTTCTTTTGAGGAACAAGCTCTTCTGCCAAAACTAGCCTGAAGCAATCCATTTCCTTGAGGTGAACAAGGAATATGACTCTGATGAGTAAAGTCTTGCAATTCTGCAGCCTTTCAAAAGGCTCTTGGAGATATAAGAGTACAAATCTGATGGAAAGCTAATGAAACTTTCACTCCTAAATCTCTTAGGTCCTTTTGAAACTTTGCTCACTTATCTTCAAAGCCCTGTTCAAGCCTAAGCCTTGGAAATTTGCGTGGGTGATACTATATAGGGATTAACAGCCATTTTATAGATGAGGAAACTGAGGTGAAGTGACGTGCCAAAGGCCACACAAGAAGTCATGTCAAAGGATTCAGATGGAGGAGGATTAGCAAAGTGAGAGAGGGGTGTTTCATCACTTTGAGAATTTTGGAGAGAAGAATGAATGATCATCAGATTTTTAATTAATATTCTGGGCTGTTTGACAGCCAAATACAATCATTCCCTTAAAATTTCTAATTTCAAAAATCAAGTTTTTCTGCTCTTTGGTGGGTTTCTTCCTTCTTTTTCTGTATTCTTGTTCCTGTTTCTTCTGTTTCTTATTTTCTAACTTTTTTTTTCTTTTTTGAAAAGGGAGTGGAGAAAGACAGATATAAGACACAAATTAATTATATAGATCAAAAGACAGAAAAGATGGGAAAATACTCTGTATCAGTGGACATTTTGTTGTGACTTAGGAAAGGGCAAGAATAACAGAAAACCATGCTGAAGTGGCTAATAGTAATGGGAGTATTGTGACCTGTTCACCTGAGAGTGTAAAAGACGCATTATTTACAGAAAGAGAAAATATCAACAATATTCCAACCAAAAATATGGTTGGAAAACAATAATGAATTTTGGCGTGCTTAAATCTTTCAGATCTGAAGCTGACAGTAAACTTCAGCTTAACCAGAAGCCTTAAACATTTGCTGTGTGCATAACTTAATTATGTTAATCATCTAAACAACTGGAGAGAAGAAGTTGTCTCTGGAGCATGGAGCAAAAGCGGGTTCCATAGGGGCAGAGGTGATAAGGTTTTACTCCCGCTTGGACACCAAGAAGCATGGGTAATTGCCTATGGAACGATGAGGGATTATCTGGCAGTGTGAGCAAAATTATAATGTGCAAAAAAGCAGTTATGGCTTTAAACAGCAAGCTCAGGTTCCAATGGCCAGTGCAGAGCAGAGCAACTCATCCTAATTATGAGCATTTACTTTGCTTCATCCCCTGGTGTTTCAGCCCACACAATGTTCCCTGAAACTAAAGCGATCCTGATGATGGTGCTTCAGCAAATTAATTTAAAGGCAGCTTGGGGATACCTGCATGAACTTCAGTGACTGTAGTATAAACATCCTCAACTGTGGGGTGAAGAATGGGAGCGAAGAATGGGTGACTCACATGCTGAGACAGGAGTGTGCCAGGCAAAGTCTTTCCAGGAAAGCATGGAAGGAACCAGCCTGTCTCCCAGACACAGGAACTAGTTGGGCTGGGGTTGACGGGTAGGATGTTGTGGAGGAAGTAGCTGTTCAAAGCTAAAAGTGCCAACCCTTCCGTGCTGGGTCAAAAATTAAGGGTTGGCTAAAAGGTGAGCATGTGGCTGTGCCTGCTTGGTAAAAAGGGCATAAGCAGCAAAAGAACTGTCCAGGCTGACATGGTGTCTTCAAACGCTTCCACACAGGAGGATGTGATCCCTCTGGGAAGCAACTAAATCTATTAATCCCTGCCTAATTGAAGGGAACTTCTGGAGAGGCTTCGTAACTCGCTCAGAACTTCTGGAGTAATGAAGCACATTTGCGGAATTCGGACTCCCTCTCACTGACTGCAGAATTCAGTGAGAGCTCATGATAGGATATATTTAGACATGTTTTAAAAATCCTTTGACAGTTCAAACATGTTTAAGTTTCTTAGAATACCTCTCCAGCCCAAATCCTTGGAAGTACTGATGAGCCTAACTCCCACGGACATCATCCTCATCTTTAACCTGCCTTTCAAAGTCTGACCCTGATTTGGTACTTCAGGGCCTTTGGCCTTGTTCCCCGAAGGCGTTGAGGAATATCTGCTCAGCATCAGGTCTTTCATCATCTACCCCTTGAATCAACACCTTGAGCACTTGGGGGTAGTGGCCTGGTCCCAGACCTATCACTGACAATAGAAAGATTTCCATTGGCTTCAATGGGCCTTGGAACAGTCTTTAAATCCTTAAATAACCTGCTCTGAAAGAGTCTATCCCCAAAAATTAATCAAGGGAAGGAAGGTCTGTGAAAACACAGCCATCTACGTTCCCAGCTCCCTCCCAACCCCTCCCTTCCCCTCCCCCATGTTTCAAGCACTTCTGCAGGTGATTTCTGTGATTTTAATTAATTTTAATTGCCTGATTAATTTAATTGAAACACCACGGAAATTAAATGCACACATTATGGTGTGTAATTAACATTAAGGCAATGACACAAACTGGCCGGAGTGGAGCGAAGGTCTGTACGCTCTGTTAGTGATTCATGCTCTGCTGTTGTTGGTGCTCAGGAACACGAGTTTGGAAGGAGTGTGAGACAGGGGCTGGTTTTGCAAGAGGTGCTGCTTGTTGGGAGAAAGCCACAGCAGGCTGGGATGAATTATGGGTGGCATGGCATGAAGCCTTGTTGATGAAACCTGCCTTGATCTGGAGGGTTTCGTCATGCCACCTGGTGAAATGAATGTGGGGTATGGGGTGGGGTGAGGGAAGAAGGAGTATCCAGAGCTTTCCTCAACAGACAAGAAAACCTGCTCAAGACAATGCAAAAACATCAACAATTGGGATTAAACTTCCTTTTTGCAAGAAGTGTAAAAACTGCCTCTGTGGAAGAGGGCTGTGTTCCGTCTTTCCTTCTGTGCCAGGAACCATGGATGTATTTGCATGTTAATTTTGAGTGTTCATTTGAGTCATTTTTTTATTTTCCTAACCTGAGGCTTTTTTTATTATCAGGAGGGTGGATGGATATTTTGCACGATAAGATCTTGTTTGCTGGGTTTTTTCTTGTGTTGTGCTTTTTTTTTTTGCTTCTTTTTCCCCCTTGCTTTCTTTCTCTAACCTGGTGTGTCAAATTCCAGTCTGTGTGAAAGGTGAGGGCGTGTTAGAGAAGACAATGAAATGTTCTGCATATGCAGGGAACTCTGGAAAAAGCTCAGGGCTTTGCTCATCCCACCCCACTCCACCCCTGCCACTCCCAAAGAGCAACACAACACTGATGGGTGAGATCATTGCTCCAAGAGGGTAATAAAACCAGACCAGAAAGGGTAATTTAGCAACTCTATATATGGAAAAATTGGCCAGTTTTGTGCAACCACTGACTACTGCAATGATGCCAAGCTGACAGAGGTAGACCAGATAGGATCTTTTAGAACACTTCTGGTAAAGGCAAGAAGATTCCCCTTTACACATTTTATACAATTGACACAAATAAATAATTTTGGCCATTTTTCTTATCTCTTTTGTGGAAGAGTCAATTCAGAATAATGCTCTGGGTTTGAACTGAATCATCCTCAGCTTTAACCTGCTGCAAATGAAGATGAATCCACCCCTAAGACTCTAAATCCCTACTGCTTACCACTAACATATCCATTTAAGAGAAAATTATGGAGACTTTGCCAAGATAGCAAAATTCCCTATTCTCTTTTCATAGCTACAAGTTCTACCAGACCAATCCAACTTTTCTCTGGTCATCCCTGACTCACAGTCCCCCAGACCATTCCCAGAGATAATGTCCTCAGCTGCACATACAAGTATGTTCTCAGCACTTTCCAGGGCATGGTATGATATTGCCAGTCAGGGGAGAGTGAATAATTATCTTTCCTGCAGGTAAAAACCCCTAATGCACTTGAAAAAAAAAATAATAATATCATGGAAAGAAGGATTAAAAGTCACTGTTTTGTTCTGTTCTCTGCAGAATGGATCAAAAACCATAACTTTTAAGAAAACAAGGTCAAATGTCCACCTCGGTACTCAATGGCTGAAGAAGAGCCAAACCATTCCCACAACTATAAGGCAGTGATCAGACCTTTCCTTTCAGTTTTAAGAGACCTGCATTAAACTCTCTCCCCTCTCCAAGTAGATTCAAACTCATGCCTCCCACGCATGAAGAGCCTCCTAGCCAGGCAGCATTAAGTATTTCCAATCCCTCCCAGTTGATGCTATTCCACTTTGCAGCCCTAACCTGGGTCTGGGATCCAGGTGCCTCCCTCCCAGGAGAGCAGCCTAATCAGCAGACTAGTGACTCACCCTGGCTCTTTGTGTGAGCTCTGAATTATTGCCTGCCAGGTGGAAGGGATCCAGAGCCTTCCAGATCCCGCTGCCCTCAGATACCCTCCAGCCCAGAGGCTAGACCACTCAGCAGCTGGTTGGGAAACATCTGCTCAAACCAACTTTCCTCCTGATTCAGCTGCCTCCTCACCAAATATCCTACTCACCTCCCTGGGGAGTGCTATGGGAGCATGCTACCTTTAATTCCTCCCCCTGGATCTGTTCCAATCTCAAAAAAAATTAATATTAGTCAAGGAGGAAAGCAAATGGACTAATTCCTGAGGCTGCTGGTTAGCACTTTGTCTGTGGGTTGTCTGTGACTGCGTATTCACATGAAATAAGACTTTTTAGACAGGAGGGGCTGAATATATTCACTCTTTTTCACACCCAAATGTATGGGCACTCTCTAAGAAAAAAGAAATACTGAAGCTGAGTTTCCCACTTCCTGCACAAAAATGCCAGTATCTGAGCAACCACTAATGGAACAGATGTATCCTACTTTTATTTCACCTTCAGTTTTTGTTTACCACAAAAAAAAACTCTGTGGAATGAAGTTACTGGGAGACTTGACCTGAAATTTTCAAGGAATGTCAGCAAACTTCACCTGTGACTAAAAAGTGATTAAAAAAAATGGGCCATCATTTCCAGGTCCATCTTGTCCAGGTGCAGTTTTAAGGAGGAGTCTGAGGAAGCTTCAGGTGCCACCGTTAGGTCCCTCCTCTGCCCCCAGGCACTCAGTGATTCACAAAGGACCAGCAACTGCCCTGCCCAGTGCCACAGCTTTTCCTTAGATCTCCAAAGCCAAGGAAAGAGCAGCTGAAGAGCAGTTCTCCACATGCACATGTGAGATGTCCTAGTTTGACCCTAACTCCCCTTGAAACCCCAATGCAAAAGGACAAAGGTCCTTGGTATGGGGACGCGGGAGAGGGAGCAGGGCTTTAACCCTGTCTTTGAGCTCGGTATCGCAGAATGTTTGAGGTTGGAACGGACCTCTGGAGCTCATCTGGTCCTGCTCAAGTAGGGCTGCCTAGAGATGGTTGCCCAGGAACATGTCCCAGTAGCTTTTGGACATTTCCAAGGAAGGAGACTCCACAATCTCTCTGGGTGACCTGTGACAGTGCTCCTCACAGTAAAAAAGTATTTCCTGATGTTCAGAGGGAACCACTGAGCAGAGCCTGGCTCCATCCTCATTGCACCCTCCCTTCAGGCATTTATATACTCTGATTAGATTTTTGCAATCCCTTTCTTCTCTGGGCTGAACAGTCCCTGCTCTCTCAGACTCCCCTCATTTATGAGATGTTTCAGTCTCATTATCATCTTCATGGTCCTTCATTAAACTCTCTCCAGTATGTCCATCTCTGTCTTCTGCCGTGTAGCCCAGAACTGGACACAGTGCTCCAGGTGTGGCCCCACCAGTGCTGAGCACAGAAGGATCACCTTCCCTGATCTGCTGGGAGTATTTTATCTAGTGCAGCCCACAATGCTTTGTGACAAGAGCACGTTGCTGGCTCATGCAACACATGGTCTTCCTCCATCTCTGGGGTTCAATTTTTATTGTCTTTATTGGAATATAGCATGAATTATAGGAGAAGAAAAGAAAGAATCATTAATAAAGAGACCAAACATTGCTCACAGAGCTCTGCCTGCTGGTCCTGACCGTGACCCGGAGATTACCCACTCCATCTTCAAGGAAAGACCATTTGCCCTGTCCCTTACTTCTCAGATGAGACCATCAGCAATGACTGTGCACAGGATAACCTATACAAGCTGTCCTGCAAGCCTCAATCACTGTAATTCATAGCAATTGTCACGGTATCAATAAAAAGGGTCACATTACAATTATATAATGTAACAGTAATAATAATATTTTAAACAAAAGCAGGGTCATAATAATAGTAGCAATAATAGCAATAATTGGATCTGCATTCCACTACCATCTAGAGGCAGTATAAAAGGTTATAGTCAAATTGTGGTAGATGTTATATGCCCAGGCAAGAAAACTTGTAACCCTTCCCATTTTATCTGACTGGGTCAAAAAAAAAGAGTGCTGCTATTCCCCCTGTGTACTTGAGAATGACCAATTCGAGTCAAAGCAGATTGCAAAGGATGTTCACACATTTTAGGTGCATCATTTTACATCTCTAAGACATGGATTTTATAAGACACTTAGCATTGAAGAAAGTTTTCTGTACTCCAGAGGTAGGTCCCATCAACCCTGATTGCCACAGTAATGGCTCAGCACATTTGCAAAGCAAACCAAAGAGTACTAAATAGGTCTCCTAGAGGGATTAAAAAATGTGACTCCAAGAATTTGTTAGTCTCTCCAAAGACCTTAGCAACACCAACAAGGACAAGCACACAGTTCCTCCCTCTGAGTAGGTTCCTTGACTGCAAACCTTTCCTTTCTGTTCCTAAAAATCCCCTTCTCATTCTCTACATACCTTCAAATTTCTGAGGCAAATGTGATCATACAGGAGATGCTCTTACTAACCTGGAAACATCCCAAAAAATAGGGGAGTGTAAATGTTCCTGTATGAGACAAATATCTTGGTGAAATCTGGGCAAAAGACCTCGATCGTCCCTGTTGTTGGCAATGAAATACGTTGCATCATTAACACCAATTTGATGGTTCATTTTCAGTCAGATACAACTTTTGACAAAGCTAATTATATTTCAAATTTTATATAGGCCATTAACCACTGCCATGAGAGAACAGCTATATCCACTGCAGTGACTGATGTAGATTCTGACCAAGGCAAGAGACAGGAGGAGGATCTGAAGCCCATTGCAGACATTGACAACTACTGCGGTTACTACTAAGTTTGCAAGTGAGTTATCCTTTTGTATATACATTGAATGGATATTTTTATTGTAGAATTAAGTTCTGCTCCGAAGGGAATTTTCATTTCTCCTTTCTCTAAAATATACAACATTCCCTGAAATTCTTCTAATTTGGAATAAAGAGGAAGAAACTTTATCTAATTCTGCACAGATACATCTATAGGAATGGGGCTTTGAGCAACCTGGTCTAGTGGAAGGTGTCCCTGTCCATGGCAGAGGGTTAGATGATCTCTAATGTCACTTCCAAGCCAAACCATTCTATGATTCTATAAGGTGTATGACTTCCCAAATTTAATATGGTATTTCTAGCTTTCTGAATGCTTGGCCACCCAACCTGAACCACATTGAAGTTGGTTGCTTGCTTAGAATAAATATCAGCTTCCATAAGGATGCACAACTCAGTTTATTTATTAGGCAACATCTCCTGAATAATATTTGTCAACTTCCAGAGACACCCCAAAATAGAATTGTATAATCAAGCTGGCAGGGGATCAGGGAATGCCCTAAATCCAACAGTGGTCATTAAAATAAAAGAGCCATAGGTCTTGTACTGATTTAATAACCTGAGTAGAAATTTTTTTTCTTTGACTCTGAGGCAAACAACATAGACATTCAGAGCTACACAGCATTAGATCCACTGGCTGTGTTCAGCAGGATCTCACTGCTCTGGAAAGATTGTGGAGATTTCACATAGTTTAGCCACAACTCCAAGGTGGGAATCACTATTCCCTAACACTCCTTGCAAATATAAGCTGGATCAGTACTCTGTAATAGTAGAATCTACAAATAACTGGAGCAGAAATAGTATTTGGAGGAGGGAACAGAAGCCAGGATGAAAGCATCCCAGTCACCAAGGAACAAACTGGAAGGAAATATGGTGTATGAAAGTTGATGAGGAACTGTGTGCTTGGAGTTCCCCTCTTGTCCTCTCCACCTCCCCGGAGCAGCAGGCGACTCAACAGATATTCGTAGTTCTCATGTCAAGACCTGAACAGGAGACAAGAAGACAAATAAAAAGCTGCGAATCCCATTCAGCATCAGTCCCAGCAAAGCAAGTGCTGAGCAGTACCAATGCCAACCTGGCTACTTCTGGTGGGAGCCAGACTCTTTGCTCCCCCACCGTGTCCATGAACGAATTATGACAGACCAGGTCATGTTCCACCGATATTCTCACCCAGAAAAACTGACTGAACTCTGGAGAGCCTCATTCAGGTTTCTAGTTTTATGCCAGAGGTGCAAATGCCCTCTCGCTCCTCCAAACTCCTCCCTTGCTTCCCAGGAAGCACAAACCCAGGATGCCGCAGGGCAATTAAAAGGCTTGCATTGCCGAATAAACAGTGACAAATTGTAGATTAAGAAAAAGCCTGTTATTTGTGTGAAAGAGGCAGCCTTTGCCGCCAAATGGATTCATCTGTCATTGCTACTGATTGCTCCCTTTCCACTGAACGTCCCCTAAGAAAAATGTAAATCCTATGTAAATCCTTTGTTATCACCCGACAATGTGCGTATCACAAGCTGCATGGGTTAGAACAGAGGTCCATTTTTCTCCATACTACACCACTCCTCTTTCAAATTTCAAGGTCTTAATGTCTCAAGAGTGTGGTGGCAGAAGGCGTTCAACCCCCCTGGGACAGACTGAGCGAGGAAAGCCCTCACAAGAGGAGGAGAATGGGAATCTCTTTATAGGTTTTGCTGCTGCAGTCAGCCCCACTGCAGTTTATTCTCTTCAGGGAGATGAATGGAGGCTGAGACACAAACCCAGAGCTCAGAAGAAGAGCATCTCCCCACACTGAGGAGGAAATCATAAAGAGAAAGGAGGAAAAGGGATACAAAGCCAAACAACAGGGAGCTCTGCAGAATTCGCCTGCCACAGCACTTTCCTCAAAAGTCCATTCCCAGCTTTATGCCAGGCTGCCACCTTCATGCCACATTGCATGGGTTATGATAGAAAAATAGAAAACATAAATGTAGTAGCAGCCCCACGTTTACAGAAAAGCCAGCAGTAGTTGATCAAATGAATCTGAGGCCTGTGGCACTCGGCGTTTGTTAGTGAAACATTTATCAAACATGTTTACTAAGCAACCTGTGAAACACTTGCCATCCTGCCCACAAAAACCCAGGAAGATCAGAGACATGTACAGGTCACTGAAAGCTACATTATCTTATCTCCTTCTCAGGTAGCAGGACAGAAAATACAAGTTACTGTCCAAATTCTACCCTCAATACACTCTTGTGGCACCCACAAGTGGATTTCAACCCTGTGAGTATACCCTGGCTGGGATAACATCAGCCTAACTATCAATCCAACAGAAGTCCTTTTAGTTTTCCAGAGGCCAGTGTTCCTCTTTGAAAATCCAGCCCCAGAGAGCTGTTTGTGGAGCTGTGATTACAAAGATAAAGAGTGAGGAGTTCCTGTTTGTCAGGTGGGCTTAAAACCCTCAGATTTCTGGGTTTTGTGATTACCTACTTTAATAGGTGTATGGAAAATCACTGTTATTAGATCATAATTTCATGAATACACACCATTATTAAGGATGACTCCTGACATGTAAGTCCAGCTGCATCCAGGGAGTTGCAATTATTATTATTATTATTATTTATACCTTTGGGAGCTCAGCTTATTTTAAGGTCACAGGTACTCTGAGGTAACCCTGAGGTACCTCTATGTTACTTCTCATGGTACAAATCAAGTTGCCTCTAGTTTAAGCTGTAGATATTTGCTGAATTATGGTAGATGTTTGTGTGCTCTTGCAGGCACTGGCGAGTTGAGGTAATTTACTCTAACATCATCCACTATTAAAGACATTTCACTCTCTCTAAACACCAGGAGATTTTGCTCTTAAGTACCCTTTTTTTGTTTTTATTGAAGCAGACCTTGGTCACTTTTTGTTCATAACTCCCAGGAACTGAGATCCACCATGCAAAGAATGGAAAAGGCTGTGCCAGCCATGCATTTCTACCCCAGTGCTCATCTCCAAATCCAGCTGCAAAAGGTCCTTTTCTTTGTGTGTTGTTTTGGCCACATAACCCTGACCTGTGCATCCTTCCTCTGATTCTGTCACTTCACACATAAGTTTATAATATCTCTACCTTGGCAGTCCTTAGTATTTCTGCTTTTGTCTCCTTCATGGAATACACCATTATAAATACATCAGTTGTCCTCCTGGACAAAATTGGTATCAGAAACACCATGTTCTCTTTTCCACATGTAGATTTAGGGAAAGGCTCCAGTCTCTTTGCTGTCTCTTTCTGATGTTGCTACACAAATTATCTTTTTTAAGGGAGTGTACTGAAGTGTCAGAGAGTGTCTGAAGGAAAAATGTGACCTCATTCTATTTGCACTAGCAGCACCTCTCTTCCCTCACAGCTTTCAGCCATTTCCGGAAGATTCATCCTGCCCATCAACCCTCAACTCTTTCTGCCACAGTCAAGTTCAGTCTGTACGGCTTGAGTCCCCCAGCAACAACAGTGATGTGATACAGCACAGGGATTCCAGGGCTGGGGAAAAAGCAGAAGTTTGATGCATTTGTGGGCATCTGTATTTTGGCAGCTGCAGAAGCAGACACACAGCAGCCAAGAGCTAGCATTGGTCTAACAGCTGTTTGGCCACAGCACTGGGAACAAAGACAGAATTTTGCCTGAATAGCTATGATATAGTTACAGGCCAACTCCAAACTGAAATTGCTGAAACATTTGAAGAAATCACATCTTTTTAAGGGTTTTCTGCCAGTAAGAAGGCCATAGGCCAACCATGGACATCCACACTGCACAGGGGCTGCCAGGAAACACAGTATCAAAAATTCCTATCTGCTCATGTGGATGGCAGATCCAAAACTGTTCAAGAGAGAAGCCCAAGATGACAGATGCCACCACAAGGCCATACGAGGTGTCTATATGGTCATATCAGGTCATCCATCGTAGGGTTCACATCCAAAAGTTAACACAGGCTTGGACACAAAGTACAGTTTGGCTGAGGAAGATGCAAACTTGCGGCTTTACAAAAAAGTGCTCTAAGGAGATGTGGCCAGGGATGTTGAGGGACATATTCACAAAGATACTTGTGTGCCTTCAGCTGTATACAGGCACACAGGGGGGTCTGCAGGAGTGCAGAGAGGCAATGAGCTACCTAAAGTCCTGCTGATCTCAGTACTGTTGAAGATCAGAGAATGAGATTTTGGAAAGCTTTCCAAGCTCTTATTTCCATTTTGAGAAATCTAAGTGTCTTCAGTAATCTAACCCCAGTAGTCAGAGAAAACTGTACAGAACAGTGTTTTCCGAAATTAGAAAACTAAAAACCAGATCCAAACAAAGGACTTAAGCACTCAATTTTTTTGTGTCTGGCCCCAAAGCAGAAGCCCAAAGCACAGCATTAGGCCCCTGGGCTCTCCCTGCCTAACGCTTAGGGAGTGTTAGAGAGTGGAGCCTTTCCTTATACCTCCTCTCTGGTCCTGCTCAGGTCCTGCCTCAAGCCTGGAGGCAGAAAACCAGGAAGTCTGCCACAGCAGGGAGCAGCCCTGGGGCGAGACTCCATGCGGTGCATCGGAAGCCACGGAAAGCAAGCCAATTTGGAAATGCTGAGCACAAAGGGTGTGCCCAAACTCCAACCCGTCCTAAAGTACATGAATCAGGTCGGCAAAGCAAAATATCTCCCTCCACTTAGGTTCCAGAGGGCCGAGCCCACTCCCGAGGGGAGACATCTGGAAGCTCCCAGAGCTGAGCTTTGCTCACTCTTTTTAAACACGGACCAAGACAGGGGTGCGCACACCTTTTTTTTTTTTTAATCAGGAGACAAGTTAGCGAAATCGCTGGCCCATGAAGTGAGGAATCTGTCTTCAGTGCTTTCTTCAGCCTGGAGGGATCCAAACCACATTTCCCACCTCCCAAGAGAGGGCCCAAACCAACGGGGGTAAAATGAGGTTGAGATTGGGGAGATAGGATGTGCAGCCGTCTCTTCTTCTTGAAGCTGCACAGAAATGCATTCCGGGGGGCATAAGGAGATCAAAGGAACCTCCCATAACCCAGACGCACGTAGACCACCGCTCGGCAGACTCATGGTTATGCTCTCAGCTGGCCAACGTGGGCTCTGGGTTAGAGTTGCACCAGTTAGAGCCTTTCATATGAAAATCAGTCTTAGGGCAAAAAAGAACAGAACCACATCTCACAGCAGGCAGAGGGATCCACAGTCTCCGTTGCTTTTCCTCGCCGGAGGTGCCTGTATCAAAGAGTTGGGAATCAGGGAGCTGCAAAGAGCTGTGAGATAACATTTTTGAATCTGTGGGCATCTTTGTTGTTTCTTTGGTGGTGGTTATGAACAAAATAGTGCATGAAAATATGGGCCAGCTCGCCAATTTGGTATTGCAAACACAAGGATTGGATGTAGTGAACGACTTTATAGACTAGAAGCAGGTAAAGATCTATGCATGTTGCTTTTGACATTTTCTGGGCCCTGTAACCTAACCATAAGCAAGATTTCCTTCCAGAAAATTATCTTTTTTCTTTTTCTTTAAATTCTTTGTGAATCTATATGGAATCACATGGGAGAGAGAGAAAGGACATGCTGGGGACATCTGGTCCTGCTGAGACCATGAAGTGGGTCATGTACCTGGGGCAAAATGTAGGATGCCAGACAAAAGCTGCTGTCAAAGCCTGGGTCACCCAGTAACTGTCCACCAACAGAGTGGGCCAACCAGCCATATCTGACTCATGGGGTAGGTGAGAAAGGACATGGCTGCTTTGCTATTTTATAGGACACCAGGTACCTCTGTGGAGAAGGAGGTGAGAGTGAGCTGGAGAATTATTAGTGTCAGTCCCTGAGATTTTAATGATCAATTCCTTTCTTACCCTATTTGCATCCTCATTCATTTGCTTCTTTTTCACTGCTCTAACAACCCCAAGGGCTAAGTCACCCTATACTAATGAAAGATAGCATTAATCAGTGGGTTCTCCCACGAACTCATCCCTCAACTTCTTTCTGATGTAAGCCCAGGAGGAGAGAAACTGGTATGCCCAGGTAGCAGCTTTCCCTCCAGAAAATTCTCTTATTTGAGGACATTTTTGAACTGAAACACAGAAAGACAAATCAATATGAGGAATGATTTCAGACAACTGTGGTCCAAATCTATAAATACACTCATGTAAGTGTACCTGCATTTATATGGGCATTATGGATGGAAATATTGCCTGTGGAAACACTAGCAGTACAGTTCTTGCATGTAAAGCTCTGAGAAACTTGTTCCATTTTTAACAGCACTGATGAAAATCCTTCATGTCATATGGGAGTGTATGTTTTTGTATATGCACAGAGTCTGGAGATGCCCTGGGAGCTCCTGTTTAGCAGAGAGTCTGCCTTAACACAATCCCTGGCCTCACCACCTACGCTAGATTTTTAGGCATGGAAAAGAAGCAAAGTTTAAACATCCTCTCCAAGGTGGGACATGTCTAAGCAGTTCATGGCCTGGAACCTAGAACTTCCCATGGCCATGATATGCATTTACTGTGCTTTCTGAAATGAAATTTCTCTGGCTTCTCTGCATACTTTAGTGAATTTTCCCAATCTCATTTTTCAACATTTGCATCTATCGCCATTCATCTTTCAAATTAAAATATTTCTGCATGACACTCTGACACACAGGAGAGAGGAAAGAAAAAAAGCAACACAAAAGCATTTCTCAAAGTAACAGAACTACAGAGCTTTTCAAACTTCCTGTTTCATAGCCCTGATAGAAAAAGTACACTGAGTTCCTATGAAGCACCCTCCTGACATTTCCAGACTTATTAGCCAGTTTTCACACTGACTTCAATCAACCTCTTTAATCCTCCAAGGAAAGAGCATTTTTAATTCACCGATTGGCTGATAAGCTTGAAGCCAAAAAATGATTTACACGTAGATGAATTGTGCTTACAAGATGGAACTTCGAGCATTAGAAGCGGATCTGAATTTCCTATCTGTCATTTTATTTGCCACATTCATTTTTGCTCTGCCATTACCCTTGCTGATTATGATCTTTCAGCGCTATTGGGCTCCTGCTTCCACAGTTTTTAATCTGCCTTTAATCCCATAGATTTTAAATATTCCCCGGCACCGAGAGACTGGAGGCAATTAACTGCCCTTCTGATGCTCTCCTTATCAGTTGCCTCCTTGTATCTCTCAGAAGCAGCCTCAAGACACTTCCAGGCTGACAAATACTACCAGCATTTCTGATGAAGCAGCCGCAGCAAATGCAATGTGAAGTCCAGCTGCGTAACCTGATTCTAAAAAATCCAGTCATTCAAAAAAATAAATAAATGCAGCACAGGCATCTAAACTCCTGTTTCATTTTGACTTGATGTGAATAGAAATAAACAAAATATCTCTTTAAGTTTTTAGGTTGTAGGGGTTTTTTATTTTTGCTTTGGCTTTTTTTTCTATTTTCCTTCATTTATTTCTTTTTCCTGAGAGATAATTTCTGACTCTTCCAATCTGATTGCTGTTTCAAATTGAAAAATGAGGCTGTTTTCCTCGATCTGCCGCAGCATTTCTGATGCCCAGAAAACAGATCTGCTGGGCAGCCAAAGATCCTTGGATCAGAATCTGCATCTTTTTGTTCTCAAGCACTAACAATAAAAAATTGGCTGCACTAGTTCACCTATCACTGGTTGATGCAGTATAAATTTTCCTACCTTTCTAAAGGATGTCCACTCAAATTTGGGCTATGTAAACTCAGGTCTACACGTTTTTCCATTACATCAAAGATCTGATACTATAAATAAAGAATCAAATCACTGTGACACAGCTCATGAAAAGATGTTTTTCGTTAAAAACCATCTGTTTATTCACTAACGTATACATTTACATAACCCTTCAAGAATGCTAAACTTTCATTCAAATAGGTCACATGGCAATAGTTGGGAAACACACAGAATTAAATGCAAAGACCTCAATTCTCCATGGCTTTGCACCTAAGTAAATCAATAATAACCCAGCAAAACAAGGGAAAGGTGTTATTACTTTCGTCTCCTTTGTACAGGCACAAATTACTACCTCTGAGATAAATAAAATAATTCATTTTTCTACTAATATATATACATATAAGTATATATGTATACCCATATATGTATACATATCTATGTGTGCATATCTATACCATAGACAATTTAGACTCAATCTTTAGTGATAACAATTTGACTAAAACGTAGAAGACAAATGTTCTACCTAATTCAAAAAATTGCCATTACTAAGCTCTGTGAGCTGGTAATAAGGTATGGAGTGGGAAATTTACCCAGGGTAAATATTCCCATTCTCATCTTGTTCCTAGGATAGCTGAAAGTGAGTATGTGAAGTTTAGGTTCTTCTATTTATTGTCTTAACTACCTTTTTTTTATTTATATGCTCAAAATAAAGGGGGAAGTATGTGTTAGAGTGAGGGAAAAGGAGGAAAAATCCCTGACAAGAAAGAAAAAAGTTCTGGATAATAATCCATTTTTTGGAAACTTAAAATCAGCAATATTTGTCCAGGAGAAAAGTCCTCCCAACATGGGATCCTGTTTTAAAAAAAGCCAAAAGCAAATATGCAAAGAACATAAGAAAAGTGCAGACACATGATGGCACTCCCCAAATATCCGCCAGAAATCTGCGGATCGAGAGTCTCTGAGCCAGAGACCATGTCCTTGTATTTAACAACTTTAAATGGCTTTCTCTTCCATTAACTTCTCCAGTGGCCCCCCCAAGCCGTGTAGGTTTTAAGCATCGACAGCACCCCGTGGCTGAGGTCTCCGGCACAGCTACACGGCAGAGCCGCTGCTGTTTGGAGAAGATCTGCTGGGGCGTATCACATCGTGCTGGCTCGTTCCAAGCACTGGATATATCAGATCCCCAAAAAGGCTCAGAAACACAAATTCCTGGAGTAAATTTATATTCCTCTACTGAATCAAGTGAAGGCATTCCAACTAAGTCAGAGGAACTCAAATGATTCCTGCTTGCTCAGTAGCTTATCTGAGGTTAGTGGAACTATGCTGATTCTCATTAGCGGAAAATTTAGCTCAATATCTTACTTTCGAACGTGTGTTACAGAATTACGAATTCCATTCCAGTCAAGCTGATATATTGTGCTCACAGCTGCAGGAGCGAGCAATTAAATTGATAATATTTGATGATAGTGTATGTATGTGTGTGGGGGGAACACATTCAATTTTGTTTGGCTCTCGAAACAAAGTCTCTGATTTTTGCAAGGTTGCAGTTCTGTCTCTCCATGTGCAATTGAGCCTGTCTTTCACTTCCAAAGGGAGTGCCTGCATGCTGGAATTAAAATTTGCACATGACTATCAGGCAGCAATCTATGACCGATTTGTTCTCACAATCTTCAAGGCAGGTACAGAAGAATCAACATCAGAACAAGTTTCTCTTTCCATATGCATCAGTTTGCAAAGGCTGTTCCGTAGGTCAACAGGTAGCTCACCCTTTGTGCCATGAATTTCCAGTGTCTTAAAGCAGAACACTGCAAAAAAGTCCTGGGAGAAAATACAGTACTTTGGTAGACACATCTCCCATGAGAACTGGACCATGAGTAACATCTTTATTTACCAGACCCCAAACAAAAGCCAAACAAACACAAAAACAAAACAAAGCAAAACAAAATTTTACTTTTGTCCATTACTGGCCTGGATGAGATCTGGACCAGCAATATCAAGGTTGAAGTACCTCATTAAAAGACCCTTTGTTTCCTTTCCCTCTTGTGCATTCCTGATTAAGGACCAGAAGAAAGCAGCCCACTGTCTGTCTTGGATCCTGAGCCAAAAGCATCCAAGTCAATGAAAAATATTTCTTCTTGATGCCGTAGCCTCCAGGATGTATCTGTCAGTGAACTACTATGACATTTGTATGGACCATACTTTACTCGATATTATCCCTGGCTCTTTGTATTCACAGATGGAATAAAACATATGTAGAAAGAGTTCTTCTTTGTTGTACATTTGTGTAGTGTCTAACACAGCCACAACAGCAGACTTTGAATGTTATAATAATATTAAAGATAAAACATAATCGTACTGGTCATGCAGAGTTCAGCTGTGGAGTTTTCTATCTGCAGAGATTGGCATCATGTTTTCAATCATACAAAATAATGGTCATTTACATTACTTAGGGTTCCTTTCTAGCAATAATAGCAGTTCAATTTTATTAGTGCCTGAGATAACAAATAGCATAACAATATTTTTAAATTAATATACAAAATAATCATTGGGATCTGTTTACTGCTGACTTGCAGATGCTGCAGGGCTGAAATGCACCAACATAAGAGCAGGAAAGAACCAGGGGAATAAAAAGGTGATAAACTGATCCCAAAATTTTTGGTGCTAGTTTAAAGGTAAAAGTACATATGTGTATATGTACTTAGTAAACTGATGCCACATATCAAATTCATAAAACAGCAGAGGGGTTCATATAAAAATAGGTTGGGTTTTAAAGGAAATAACAGAGCTTTGGTTAGATTTAGTATTTTGTTGTTGTTGTCCTTTTTCTCAAGAAAACACAAACAATTACCCAATGAAACTGCAAATTATGGCAAGAGCAAACAGACCAAAGGAAGAAACTTTGTTATATAACACGACGAACCTGTGGTAACCATCCCCAGTGTGTGTTGTTTGCTGTGACTTACAGCTTTGCTTAAGCATTTTAAAGATTCTTGCAGGTCTTTTTCAAGCTGCCAGCTCTAGCCTAGGAATTATGGTAATGTGCCACTTCTGAGCCCTCGGCAGGATTTGCAACAGAGAAATCACATCAGCCTATGCTGATTAACAATTCCATTCCATCCAGAGATTTATATAAAAAAACTATCTTACATTTTGCTTTTTAATAAGAACGATCGCTATCTCAAATTGAGTCCCAGCAAATTTTAATAAAGGCCCAAGGTTGAGTGGCATTTTGCATGCTGATTTAGCTGTGATTGCTTGCTTTTGATGAGCACCAGCCGGGCATGTATAGCTTTCCTCAGAGCAGGTTTAAAGACCAGTAGTAAGGAAAAGGATAAAAATAAAAACTTCCAACTGAAATTCGAGGTCTTTTCTCCTTATGATTGATTACTGAATAAATACCTACACATATCTCTGCATTCAACCCACAAGTAATATTCCCTACAGCAAAACAGCTGTTTTAATGGCTTTTAATATACTCCACTGTCAAAATATGTTAAGTTTGAAGGCTGCAATTATTTAAAAAAAAAGATATGATCAATCTATTTATCTACCTATCTTCAAGACAACTCAGTTTAATCAGCTGAGTATGGATCGGAATAAACCGAAGCTTTCATTCTGTGTTTGTATGAGGGTCCCCATTTAGCAGATTTTTTGCCATTGTTTTGGGTAGCACTTTCAGGGCTCCAAATAATAGCGGCATATGGGTGTGATAAGGTGTCGGGTTTCTGTCATTACGCAATAGAGACGGTCTCTGTCGGGGGCTGTTAGAAATGAAGAACAAATTGTCACCGTATGAGCTTTTGTAGTCACATTTTCCCCTCTTTGTGTTTTCAGTAAAAATAGGCATTGGAAATATATATTTGGAGACAACTGTCTTCTGAAGATACAAGGAAAAAAAGAGGTTGCACTAAACAGTTGAAGTCAGAGCTCTGTGGCAGTGTGTGTTTGTGTGTGTGTGTGTGTGTGTGTGTGTGTGCACACCTTATGAAAGCAGCAACGCCATAAAAGTGATCAGGTAAAGCATTCCATTTGTTTTGATTCAGCTTTTATGGCTTTTCTTTTTCATCCCTCTCAATAAATTGTATTTCAAATTCTCTCATTAAAATAGTAACCCTTTCTTGCTCCAACTTGGGGAACAACAGAGGCAAAAAACCCTTTCATATATGAACCATCCATCATCATTAGAAATAATGATCCTCCCACACAGTAACTAGTGCAATGTACGTGAAGGAGCAACTAATTCCCACCCAGTTTCCTTTGCCTCTTTCTCTTTGAGGGATTGCAAATGATAATTTAAAGGAACAGTGTGTGAAAGACGCCTTCAGTCACAGGAAAGCTATTTCCATCTTGTAAACTGGGAAATCGCGTTAGGTGAGACAAAAAGGATCCCGTATGATCTCAGTGGAGACATGGCCCTATTTTCCAGATTAATGTCCCATGTTGCTTTAGCACACACAGGGAACCATTTCTACTGAACTGTTTTTGTTTCACAGGGAGTAACGGAGGAAAAGAATTAAAAGTAATGACCAGTCTACTGAGAGGCAGCTCCCAGTAACCAGTCTTTAGCCTACCCGGTGCACTTCACTTAAGCACATACCTAAGTCCAGTGCTTAAGCCCATATACTTAAGTCCAAGCATATAGAATAGTTTAGGGTTAAAGGGACCTTAAAGATCATCCAGTTCCAACTCCCATGCCATGGGCAGGGACAATTTCCACTAGGCCAGGTGACTCAAGCCCCATCCAATGTGGCCTTGAACACTTCCAGAGATGGGGCATCCACAGCTTCTCTTGGCAATCTGTTCCAGTGTCGCATCACTCACAAAGAATTTCCTTTATACATTTAATCTAAATCTACCCTTTTCAGTTTAAAGCCATTATGCTGAAGCTCACATATCATTTTAAGTGATCAGGGCCCTGAATTAAGGCACCTCTGTAGCTTCTCTCTATGGTTTGTAAAGAGAAGAGCATATCCTGGAAGGAACTTCTGGTATTAGGTGAGGCTAAAACCTTGTTGGTGGTGTCCATCAAAGGGCTCCATGCAGGCCACCCTTCCTGAAGGACCTCAATGCTTGCTGATGACACCTGACAGAAAAAACTTGTGGGAATTTCAACAAGCAAAAGAATCACAATCCCCAAGCCCCTCCTTCCACCATCTCCTCCTGGAGGTGCCTCAGCCCACTGGGTGCCTCCTGGCTTGGCTTGGGCAGCCCCACTGTGATCCAGCACAGTGAGGCAAGGTGGCACCAGAGTCCCCCGAGGGACCCAATCCTGGAGGAATGCTGGGAACACACCCACCTCTCGCTCACAAGATCACACCCTTCAAGATTGCAGTCATAGTTGCTTTCTTCTTTTAACTGCAGCTGGCAGAGGAGGAGGCAGCAGTGCCAGTGCCCTTCACTCCTGTAATAACCTCAGGATTAAAGCACTCATCTGGGAAGTGGGACAGTGGGTCCTGGGCCCTCCTCAGCCCCAGGGATTCAGAGTTCCCATTTCCCATGAAACCATCCTAAACTCTCAGTTATTGGGTGGGGGTGAGATCCGGGGCATGGGAAGGAGAAAGTATTTATTTTCTCCTTCAAACTATGTTGATGAGTAGAAAGAAAGAAATGAAGGAGTCATGGTACCCCAAGGTGACTTTCAAGCAGACCATGTGTCCATGTCCTAGGGATTAGAAAGAGGACTGTCTTAGGTTTCAGTTTCTACTTTTTTGCTGCATTAGTATTTTGCACTACAGAGCTATGGACTGAGATTTGAAGGATACAGAGGGTATAATCTCTAGGAGAAAACACTTAATTCATTAAATGTCTATTTGACTCACTCCCAAAACTGTCACTCCTACTTCCCAAATCCGAATCTCATACTGTGTCTAGATAAACAGATACCAGGCTGAAGGAACAGGGGAAATGCCCCAGAAGCCTGGCATCTCTTTCTCCTCGCAAAGGGTCGTGGGAATTTCTTCATCTTTCCTGCACAGTCCCAAAGCTTGACCCAGGAATGCAGAAATGCTTTCTCCACCCAGCGTCACCTGCAGTTTTGTGGTTGGGGTACTCCCATGGCAATTGGGAAACATAGGTTTGAACCTCCCAGGCAGAGGCAAACCCAAAACTTGTCTTGCTTTTCTTGGGCAAGTGGTTTTAACCACTGAACTACAACATAAATGGCGAGAGGCTCCTCCTTTTCCTTTGGTGACTGCATTTTTTGAAGGCAGCAAAACATAGCTGACTTTGCTTAGTCCTTTGAAGACCTGCTCAGGTGAAGCCTGGGACCTACCTGTCCCAGCCATACTTCCCTGATTCGAGCACTTCCGCTTTGATGTTTCTTTCTTGACCACTTACTGCTCAGTGTGGGGCTTTGAAAGCATTTTCTAAGGTATTAAATGTACTTCATATACAGATATGAGGTCCAAACACTGAGTCGGGGGTCCATGCTGGGCACAGGTGCCCAAGAGTTAGATATTGCCATGAGTTGTCCCATTTGGAATAGACACGCTGCTTAAAGTCCTGTGTTAGCACCTTCTGCAAGTGACAAAACTTTATCTCATGCTGAATCTCTCAGATTGTGAGCTTTCTTCTCCAGGTCACCCTTTCAAAAAAGTCCACAGAGCTTAAAACAAGCAGGGTAAGCACAGGGCCTCTTGCAGCAAGATACTTCAACCCACGTGGATGACTTCAGCCAGCTCCAGGAACTTCTGGGAATGTAGTACCTCCTATCCTGGTCTGGATCAGGCCTTAAGGACAGAGTTGAAACTTCAATAAAGGTTTTTATGAAGGAAGGAGGGATAACATACCACAACAGAGATGCCATTTCAAAAAATTTAATGACTTAAGGCAGATATTCAGAAACCATAGAGGTGACTGTGGGATGGCCTGAATCCTCAAAATGTTCAGCACTCTGGCTCAGACCCAATAGGGCAATTTAATGCACAGTTCCTTTATGGCAAATAACCAGGTTCAGTGGGACCACTTCTGTTTGCAGTCAAGAGTGGGTTTAAATGTACAGCTGGATGCAAGCCAGAACACCCAATACTCTGCCTAATTTAACTTAAAAATATGTAATCGGACATAGTGTTTGGCTGTGGATGTGTCAGAAAACTGAAACTTCTTATCTGCCAGCATTTTTTACAATAGACATTTTTACATATGAAATACACATTTTTTATAAAATTGAGCACTAGCTTGTGACTTATCCCAGATGTTTACTTAGGGTAGAAAAGTGTCCTGAAATGCAAGTAAATATGCAGGTGTGAAATGAATTGATATAGTTTTCTTCATTGGAGAGAAAAATACATTTTGGATATCACTATATCACTCTCTCTCTTACTGCTGTAATATGCTATGGGAGAATAAGCCACCACTTTCTATTTCTTGTCTTTTGAAGTTAATTTCCGATCCTAACAGTAAATCAGAGTTCTGTAATCTTACTGATACATTACAGGGGAATGAAAATTTAATTTTTAATGAGATCTTTACTTTAAAAAAAAAATCTTACAAAAATGAAGAAAGCTGTGTTCAATCAAAAGTGGGGCTTTGGCATGCGATGGCTAAGTTTAGAATGAAAAGTAACATCAAAGAGATGTCTTTTAGTTTAATTTCAAACAGCACATGCCACCTTGGAAGGGATAAATTCTGGAACATTTCTGTAAAATCTAGAAAATGCCATTTAAGCCTAAGGAAATCTAAATAATAAGCAAAATGTAACAGCCACTGGTGAGCGAGCACAAGGACATCAAACTCTGTGCGTGGCCATCAGGAAAAGTAGCACATATACATATAATAGTCACAAGATCATGCTCAGTATATCCAGTTGAAGGATGTTGTCTGAAAATCCCTATGTGCATCTCTTCTGCTGCCTGACCTTCTATGGTATTACTCAACAGAATCCCAGACATCTTTTGGTATTTGGAAAATCCCTGCTGCCACATATTATATATGGGTAGTTTGAGCATCTTGTATGGTAAAAAAATTAGCCAAAGTCATCCAGCAAATGGCAAAATGTGCAAGCAAAATGATTCCTCAGTAACGAAAACATGAAAGATTTCAAGACCCAAACAGTGCCCTCCACACGGCTAGCCACTTT
Organism: Atrichornis clamosus; assembly: GCA_013400975.1. Classification (NCBI taxonomy): domain Eukaryota; kingdom Metazoa; phylum Chordata; class Aves; order Passeriformes; family Menuridae; genus Atrichornis; species Atrichornis clamosus. The sequence goes on along the minus strand of WBMZ01011090.1, from coordinate 127,666 downwards.
GGCATTTTCTGGCCTATTTATGTTGTGACTATATAGGTCCATGCAAAAGAAGCATGAAGAGAGATTCAGCTGGATAATTCTTAAAATCCGTGAAAGTTGATGGGCCCCGTAATAAATGGAAATTGTCAATGCCACTTTACACACAACAAACGTGACATTGTGCCTACTTCCCAAAAGTCAATTAAGGTCAGGAATCAGCTTTCATGGATGTTATTTCTGACACAAAACTCTTTCCAGAAGAAAATAAAAAACAAAACCAAAACACCAAGCCCACTTCCCTTTGGTGTGACAACCATTTTTACGACAACATTTTCACAGCAGCATGAGCTTCTTCCTGTCATTTTTCAGGCTGAAGAAAGCAGCAGCCCTCAGGCAGGAACCTATGAAAAGTAACAAGCCATCCTCAAGCATCCAGGCCATGATTCAAAAAAAAATCCATTTGAAGAAGCTATTGGAATTTGGACCTATTTGACTTCAATATTTGCTTTTACTGGAAAATCCTCCTCATGTCAAGCTGAGCAGCAGTGTCAGAGAGATGTTGAAGAGTCCCCTCTGGAAGAATTATCCACTAAGCAGATAAAAACTAATGTCTGCGACAAACAACAACCTTTTGTCAAATCAGCACATTTTAAAGACCCCATTTTTTCTCAGCCTAGGCCGCAGTTCCTATTTGTGCTTTCACACCATTGCTTTGAGACCTGATAAGATGCTATCAATGGGCCCTCTAAGTACTCAAGAACCACTTTAAGGGGAATCACTGGGGCAATTACCATAAGCAGTGAAAGATATGGTATTTATTGATGGGAGATTAATATTGGCCACAACGCAATTGATTTTTTCCCTGCAGCTTTATTTTCAAGTTCTTACAATGTTTTGTGGCCTGCTGTGGTCTTTCAGGTTTCTTTCTCTTTTAGATATGAATTTATTTTTAACTATCATTCTAATTGGTTGGAGTTCTTCCAAGAGTCTCCAATTTACTCTTAGCATGTTTGATATAAATTGCCCTAATTTAATTAATAAAAGGAATGATGAGTTGAAGAAGCTGGGAAGCAGGATTTTTGTGTTATCATGTTTCAACATAAACCTCCGAGATGTAGTAAGGCAGATTTTTTCATCTGATGTTTCTGAAAGAGCCACAAAACTAAGAGCTAGACCTGGTGAAAGGTCTTAGGTATGTCCCATCTAGGTGCTGTAATGCCTGCATTTTAGGTGTTTGGGACTGCAAAAAAAATCCAAAACCCAGAGTTTGACTACTCAGCTCTTCCTGAGGAGGTGAAACACTTTCGGCTGAACACAGATCAGCCAAAAGCATTGACTCATTGAGCAGCCTTAAGCCTTCCTGCAGAAGTGTGGAGCATGATGTGGAAAACAAAGGGGTTGGAGGAAGGGAAGACACAATTTTTGCAACAAATTTATTCCTCTGAGTTCTTTCAAAGGCTACAAGAAACAAAAACTTGGGATTTTTTTCAGTGGGTAAGTGCATATGGAGTTGAGTACAGTGTTACATGGCTGCCAAATAGTTGGAGCAACTACCCATGAAGTAGGCAAAGGGTTTCGTGCTTCCTCAACTAGAGAGGATGCTACTTGTCCCTCCTTCCTTAGCCCCATGTGGGGTGACATCCTGCAAGGGCCACTGAGACCTGTTCTTGGACCTCATCAGCACCAGAGATCACAGAATCACAGAATCATCGAATGGTTTGTGTTGGAAGGGATCTTAAAGATGATCTAATTCCAACTCCCTGCCGTGGGCAGGAACACCTTCCACTAGACCAGGTTGCTCTGGGTCCTGCACTACCTGGTCTTGAACACCTCCAGGGATGGTGTGTCCACAACTTAAGATCACATAAAAGGGCTGGACACCGGGTGGGAGAGAAGATCTAGGCCATGGGTATATACACTTTCAGTGGCACTTAGACACTTGTGTCCTTTATTCTTGCTAAAGCTTTGGAAATGTTGCTTTTACTTGCTCCTAGGCAGCCATAAATCAATATCAAGTAGATCTTCAAGGTGAAATTACAGCAGAGAAATTACTAATATGTGGTGGTTTTTGAGTGCCAAGAAACAAACCTGGTGCTCAACATATCTTCAAATAGAAACTTAGGGGGGGCACATTTAATTAAAACAAAAAAAGCCCAACCAACCAAAACAAAACAAAACAAAACAAAAAAAGTTCACAGACCCATCTTTTTAATTAGAACTAGAAAGCAGAAATTTGGATATTAAAACCTAAACCAAAAATTTTTTTGGTGAATTGTTTGGGAAAATGTCCTACATTATTATTTTTATTATTATTATTATTATTACTCTTTTAGCACCTTTTAACTTTGGTGTCTAACAAATATTGAGGGTAAAAAGTCTTGTTACAGATATCTTCTAAGAGATAAACTCATGAGTTCTGAGAAGTTCCATAAAATGAAAGAAGATATTTTTTAAACTTAAAAAAGGGTTTTATTAAAACAAAAAATCTATAAGTTCTTTTGAAACAAAAAAAAGGTATTTCCAGACTCACTTTAGAATTAAGCTGAATCAAAAACAAAGGACCCTTTTTTTTTTTTCCTTGCCTCTAAGTGTTTCTTCAGTTCTGCTTGTCTTTGAAAAATGCAAAACACTCTCTTGCCTGCCAAAAAGCCCCTTGTGGCAAGCACAATGCCTTTGCTGGCCAACATGCGGACGCATAACTTCCCAACCTTGCATTCTTTGCACACACAAAATTCCCACTGATTTCAGTGGGAGTTCTGCACAAAAGGATGGAGTTTTGGGTTAATGCAAGACTGTGAAAGAGGAGAAAGTGCTTACTATACTGAGAATATGCATCTGAATTGGTTTTATCGCAGCTGGCAGGGCAGTAAAAGGAGTTTACGCGCAATAAACAGCTCTTGTGGTTAGAGTGACGTTGTTCATTCCTAGCCTAGAATTTGGAAGGAGTTATTATTTAATAAAGTTTAATTTGATGAAGAGAATATTTTTAACGCCCTAAACAGCACTCTATGAAGATGACTGATAGGCCCAGCCCACTCACAGAAAGAAATGCAATTAATTGGTTTAATGAACTCACCACATTAATTAGCTAATGTCTGTGCAGTTTCAGAATGCAGTTGAATGGGCAAATCCTGGAGAAGTTTTGCTCTGGACTAATTTCCCCCAAAGGTCCCTTTGTGCCTCTCCAGCTGTAGTGGATGGTTACCAAAATGGTCAGGTTGGATGGACTTAATGCTTCCCTAGAGTGTAGAACTTGGAGCCAGAGAGGTCAGCTCCATCGGGTCCCAAAAGGGAGAAGGGAGATGGTGGGAGATGGGCTAATGGCAGAAAAATGGGTATTTCTTGCCTATAAAACAAACAGCAATTTTCTTCGTGTTGCAGACCACAGAGTACCTGTGAGCACTGGAATATAAGAGCACAAATGTGGCTTTTCCAACCACCTGGCTTCCCCTAGGACAGGTCTGCTCCTGCCAGGACAGACCAAGGGACACGTGCCAGCATATTTAAATGCACGACGTGACTCAGCATGGCCAGAGATGTCAACCCAGGTCTCGGTTTATGCTCAACGTTGGGCTTTGGGACAGAATCTCTTTGTAGGTGCACTCAAAGCTGGCTGCAATGGACCTCATTCAGCTTGACTTTGATCCCAGATGGAGTGGACAGGAATGGATGGAGAAGCATCCCATATCTTGCCATGGAGGGAAAGGCAGGTTGAAAACAGGATGGGAGCAAATGCTGAGCTGAAAAAGTGCAAAACTGGAGTTAAATTGAGGGTCTGCAATGAATAGGGTGACAGATTTAAAAGGTCACCTTTTCCTCACCAGCCCCAACCTGAGCCCTGAAATACAGGAGCTGGGAATGGTTAAAAAATCCCTGGCTAAAATGGCACTAATGACATTTATGGCCAGCTGCGATGAGGGCTACATTAGCTAATGTCTGCAGGTTGCTTGGAGGTCATCTGATAAGCAGGTGCCATAAAACATATTTTAGTTCACTTCCTTTTTTAATCTCTCTGGTGCAAAGTATATTTAGAACAGGGAAACCCCACAGAAGCAGGACACTAATATGTGACACAACTCTGCTGCCTCTCAATATCCTACAATTTTATCAGACGATCAAAGAGGAAGCAGTGAGCTGGGAGATGGAAGTACTGCTCATTCACCTCATTTGGCTGCCTCATAGTGGGAGTTTTGCTTGTGTGAAGACTGACGGATCAAGGGGAAGAAGAAAAAAAAAAAAAGACACGCTCAGTGTTAAAGGGAAGCCTGTTTATGCCTATAAGTAAGAAAGCTTGCTCAAGAATAAGTTAACTCTTGCTAGAGGATTATACCTGTAATGCTGGCAATTCTGGCCTCTGCATGAGCTGTAATATCTACTTGCATTACCTCACAGGGTGTTATGGGCCTTAATTAATTAATGTTTGTAAAGCGCTTTGAAATCCTCGGATGAAAGGCACTATAGAAGTGCAAAGCAGTTATTAATATTAATATTGCATAAGTGGCTTGGCTCCCTTCACACTGCAGAGCACACTAACTCCTGCAAGGGCTGCAGCCCTGAATCAGCAATCTTCACACCACCAGGCAGGAGCCTCCCTTCTGCCTCCTCCTCTGATCTCTTTCTTTAGGACTTCCATGGATTCTTCTCCATAAATCCCCAACAGCCCTCTTATGCCTTTTGTCACGCAGGAGTACAAGCATTGAGAACAGCTCTTTTCAGCCCATCACCCCAGTCTGGTCCTCTTCTGGGCAAGAAGCTGCAGGCTGAGCAGATCTTGGAGCGATTAAAATCTCTGCCTTTGGAAGGTGGGACTGTACAGTTCTGTTTCTTCCCTTGAATGCAAGACATTCAAAGTCCCACTTCTGCAATACAGAGAACATGGCTGAATTTTGGTGCATTATAGAAACTTTAACACAAAATTGAGACTGCTTTCAATTTTAGTTATAAGCAGAAAACAGTCAAGCCCCTCAGCAATACTGGTGCCACTTCAGATTTTTACATGTTTTAAAAGAAATTTTAAAGTATTAAATATACAGATTCTTTCCAAAACTGTTCTTTTTCTGGTGAAAATTTCCCACTCAAAAGCCATAACCATACATGTAAATTGAGAGTCCTCCACCTCTCACAGGAAATATTAATGTGTTGGAAGAATGAATCCATATAATGAATTACATGCATATTTTTGTTAGTTAGATTCTCGTTTGATAGGCTGTGCTGGTGAATAACAACTACACCGGAAACTGAAAAGGTAAATGTCACTTTATATACAAAGTCCATTAAACCATCTCAAGATGAGTTATTTTAAAGTGATGGAGCAGATCTAGGATGGATTTGGTCAGTAGAAATTCTGCCTAATTTGTCTTGAAACATTACCTCTGTGATGAACTCTGAATAATGGTGACAGTGAAATAACAAAAAATAATGATGATAGTACCAAACATACTGAAGATAATCCCATTCATTTTTACACATGAAGTTATGGAAGGTTATTTTTAACTTACATGTGTAAAAATAAGTATTACTGTGAACAACTGGAAAAAAATAAATTTTCTTATCAATTACAGGAAAACAGGTATTTCATCCTCAGAACTGAACAGTTTTCCCATCAATGCACTAACAGATCACAAACCAGTTCCCTCTGCAGTAGCTGTTCTGGCTGCCTATAGCATTAGCACTAGTTTGTACTTGTTTATGTCAGTGAAGTAACATATAAGTTAAAAACAAACTGGGCTAATGCACTTCAGCAAAACTCTTCTTGACTTTGAAGGAAGTTTTATCTGCGTACAGAAGGCGAGCTTGACTCAGAAGTGAAAACAATACCCTGCCAGTTCCACGTATCTGCCTTCACAAAGGAGGCAGGGAGAGCTTCCCAAGCTCCTTACCACAAAGAGTATAACGTTTGCAGAGATTAGGAACTGCTGAAGGCAGCTTCAAATCTCAGTTTGTTACACGCTTTGCTGCAGTCTTGCTGTAAGGCAAAAAAAAAAAAAGGTGCTTCGTCGCACCGCGCGCGTTTGCTGGAGCGAAGGAAAATGGTGCGTAGGATGTTTTACCAAAAGGAGAGCAATTTGGCCCAGCCCCGGAGTCAGGGCACCCAGGTTTCTTTCTTGGCTCTGGCAGTAACTTCTTACATGGCCTTGGGCAAGCTGTGCAACCTTGAAAGCCTGCTCACCCCCAAAAATAAGGATGATTATAGGAATTAGAAGGCAATTCATTAATGCATTAATTAACAGGCGGTGGGATGTTAGAGACAGCGCTGTTCTGATTCACCCTGGCAGCCAGACAACTCCGGTCCTATCAGCACCACTGCAGGGGCTTCCCTCCCCAGTGAGACCCCGGGAGCAGGGCAGGGGGAGAGCACCAGCGAGGCAGGAAGGGAATTCAGCCTCAGCAACTCAGAGTTGCCCTTTTTTCTCAGGCACTGGGAACCGAGAGAAGGGCACGGATCTCCATTGTTTGCAAAGAGCCCGTCCCATGAGACAGCTTAGGTTGAGATTTATTTTTGTTGCCATTTAAATTAAGTATATAGGCAATCCTGAGGCCGTTTGGAGCAGATCCAGCGTGTGCAAGCACCATGTTTGGAACAGGGTGGGAACTCTATTTGCGTTCAGACACAGAGGAAACACTTTTAGCTGTGTCTATAAGACAGATGCCAGGGACCTATACTGAAAGGTGCTGAGCATGCCCTGGTTAGTGAATATGGTGGCTCTCTATAAATACATCCTAGGGAGGGGAAGGTGGGCAAGCACCGTGGCGGGAAATGAGGTATTTAAGCAAAAGGACAATGTTGGCACAAGAACAAACTGGCTGTAAGGCTGGAAATTTGAAGATTTCTAAACATCAGAGGAGAGAAGTTCAGGAAAAGCCTTCCATGAGGACAGGAGCAGGGGCATAAAAACTAATTGAAATGCACTGGCAGTAGGTTAATGGCTGTGACCTAAGAGCTGCTTGCTGGCAAGAGCAAGGGTGTGGTGGGTTTCAGAGCAGAGATTGACCCTTCCAGGAATGACTGGGAAGGGCTCTGAAGAGCTGGGCTTTGCTTTCAGAGTAATGCCACAATAGTCAAGAGAGTTTCTTTGAGTTTACAGTAGTCAGGAAGTGTGCAGGATTTGGCTTGTCATGCTGAAGCCCTTTTTCCAGATAATAATTTCTTACTCCAAAAATTATTTTGCTGCCACTGGTCAAGAGTCTTCTTGGCAGAGGCGATAAATGCCAGGTTAAATGGAAACCATGAGAAACATTGTTACTGGGACATGAGGCCAAATCCTTTTTTCTTTCTGAGTGAAAAGCTTCAGTTTGTTCTTGTTTACCAGAGGAGTTAAATATGTGCTAAGCTACCAGTGTTATGTGCTGGGCTTTGCTTGTGGAAGGACAGGTTGTGCTATCAAAAAGCTTTTCTGCACCAGGAACACCAACCTGAAAGAGTGACATAAAGATCAGGTTCCTCCTCTCCAGGTATCACACAGCCTTCTAAAACCTCTAGGAGAAGCTTTAGATATGAAAGCAGAATAACAACAGGAAGAGTGGAGCAAAAAATACAAACTCCAATCATTAACTTATTATCATTTCTCAAGGGGTGCTCATTTCAGAGAAGTGCTGCCATCGTTGGAAGGTGGGGGTGCTCAGCATCTTCTCAGGATGCATCCTTCAACAAATTAAAGGTCAGTGGGGATCTGCCAGGACCAAAGTGAGCCCCTATTCGTTGGAATAAAGAGGTGACAGGTAGAGCTGCAATCGTCCCAGTGATAACCAACTGGCTGGCACCACGGAGCAACCTTCCATAATAGCTTGAATCTCGTCACTCAAGCATTTGTATAGAAGACATAAAAGGAAGAGATGTTTGCAATTCATTTTACACCCCAGTGCTACTCTCAGAGCTTGCTCCTGGGGCTGCTCTCCCTTCAATGAAAAATGTTCCAGAGCAGTAATTCCCACTGGTTTTCCAGTTGAGACTGAAATGACTCCATCGGTGATGGTACACTGCCCTGTGCGTGGAGCCTGGTAATGTGAAATTGCTGTGCACTGCCTGTCTCTCCCAGCCACATTTATAATGCTTATTAGGAAAGCCAGCAGCTGCTGGGGCTGCTGTAACTAACTCTGTTATTGGTGTCTCTCTTGAATTGCCTTGGCTTGTGTTTCCTACTCAGGCACCCAAGGGCAAGGTTATGGGGTTCCCTCCTATTCAGCCATTATTGTTATTATAGCTGTTATTATTATTATTATTATTCATTACTAATATTAATTATGCAGCGTGTGGTAGTGCCTAGGAGCCCCAAACCATGGCCCAGAACCGCAGTGCACCCAGCCCTTCATATGCACTGAACAGAAGGAGATTCCCTGCCCCAGAAAAGGTGCTTGAACTTGCAGTGAAGTAACAGAGGGAAGAATTTGCTGCCTAGAGGCCAAATTCACCATGGCATGAAAAGATGCACCTCCCTTTACCTACATCTTTACCCCACGAAGGACATCTGTGCAAGCTAGAGCAGAATTCACCCCCGTGAAGGGCAGAGATGGCATAAAGACAGAGCCTGGAGATGAGGGTTGCAGGTTTTCTCTTACACTGTAAATACATTTATTTGGTCCAGGACTAGAGATTTGGATTGGTTTTTCAAATCAGAAGTTTTATAACTAGTGCTGCTGAAAGCAACAGAAGCCCTTCACCCTGATGGCAGCACGAATCTCATAGCATCCCTCGGAAGGTGAGAGCCACAGAGTTGTACAAAACCTTGGGCTCAGACAAAACAAGAGTTCACTTCCAGCTCCGCACTTGTGGGAAAATACTTCAAAGTCTCACTGATCAAAGATCTAGAAAATGTTTTAAAAACCCAGATTTTCCTTCTTTTAAAATGCATTTGTGATATGGTTTAGTGGGCATGGTGGTTATTCAGTTGAAGCTCCCGTATTGCTTAAAAGGGTAAGGTGTACAATTAGTTTGGATTACTGCATTTCATTACTTCCCTAGGATTTGGCCTGTAACAATTAGAGAATACACATTTTGCACGCAGCGTTGCACAACGCGCCCTGACACCCGCGAGGAGCCCAAGGAGCTGGATCCTGCCTGCCCCTGCCACAGCCCTGCTGCGGAAACTTGCCAAGTTACTTCATTTCTCTTTGCCTCAGTTTCCTTCTCTGTGAAGCAGGGATGAGTGCAATTTATTTTAATTCCCCTGTAAATTGTTTTGAGGTCTGCTGAGCTCTGTGATTTAAGTGAGTGAGTGAAGTTTGACACAAGGCAGAGCAGAAAAGTGATGCTCGCAACAGCACGTTCTCATTTCCCTGCAACACTGATGCTTGTCCTGCAGTATAACAGCATGTCAGTTCAAAATTTACTCTAAATATTAATTTAATTGTTACTTTAAAATGAAAGTGCCAGACTTTTCAAGTCAGGGGAAGTCTCTGTGTAAATGCCTCAAGGCCTAGGGAGCTTTCAACTCTAAATACTGATGGTCACTTGAAAGGTACTTTGTCACCTCTTGATGAAGGGAGTGTGTGTTTTCACATCTTGCAGTGGTTTAAAGATTGTTTTTCTGCTTCTCTGGTGTGTAATTGAATACGTTTTCATGTGGAAATTAAGCTTTTCTGTTGCTTTTAGAAAGCTTTATGAGAATTGCAGATGAACAATATGATTCAAATTTTCTGACTATTTAGAAATAAAGAGCAACCCATTCTAAAACATCCTTGAAAGAATACACCTTGCTCTGAGGGCAGAAGAAGTCCACTGTTTCTGGCACTACCACTCACATGCTTAAAATCTGGCAACGGTTCATACATTACAAAGAAGAGGGTCAGCTCCTGAAAAGGTTCAGTCATTGACCAGGTTACACTGATTTCCAGGTCTCAGGTGTAGGTGAGAATATTTTATATTTTTCATAAAGACTTTATAGCATAATCAACAGTAACAACAGCAAAATTAAAACCAAACAATCTTTTGAGTGAAGAATCTTGGCTATTTTCCCTCCTTTTTAGTGCATGAAAGTGACTATGAGCGAAACGCTGTTTCAACCTAAGCCCCTTCTCCTTTAGTTCTATGGAGCAATAAACACCTTTGGCTACAGGAATAATTAGCAAATAATGATAACAACAAATGGGAATGGGTATCCACTTGCCTTACATGGAGAATGAAGTCTCATGTTGAACATATTACTATAATAATTTTGTTGTTATTATAATAATATCCACTTTTTTACCCAGAACCCCAGTAAGGGGCCTAGTACTAAGCAAATCTCAGATCTGTATAGAAAATGTAGTCCTTTTTGACTCCCTATGTAGTCAATAGAGGGAGAAAGATTTATCTAGGAGACAAAATAACTCCTGCTTCAAATCATCACTCCTGAAAAACCTGAGATTCCTCAAGTGTCAACAGAGCAACAGTGCAAAGAGAACAGATATTATTATTTAATGGCTTGGAAAACCAAAGCACAGCAGGATCAGGGTCTGTGTCTTTGTTCCCAGTCCTGTTGTTCTCAACCAACATCCTGCTTATCAGGTACCACTGCATCTGGAGCCACAGATATCTTCTGATAAATTCATAGAATGACAGAATCATTAAAGTTGGAAAAGACCTCCAAGATCATCGAGTCCAACCATTAACCCATCCCTTTCAAATCCACCACTAAACCATGTCCCTAAGTACCACATCTGCAAATTTTTTGAACACTTCTAGGGACAGTGATCTCACCACTTCCCAGGCAGCCTGTTCCAGTGTTTGACAATCCTTTCAGTGAAGAAGTTCTTCACAATATCCAATATAAATGTCCCCTGGTGAAACTTGAGACCATTTCCTCTTGTCCTATTGCATTTTACCTGGGAGAAGAGACCAACTCCCACCATGCTCCAACCTCCTGTCAGGGAGTTGTAGACAGTGATAAGGTCCCCCCTGAACCTCCTTTTCTCCAAACTAAACAACTCCAGTTCCCTCAGCTGTTCCTCATAACATTTGTGCTCCAGACCCTCCATCAGGCTGGCAGCATTGAGTCCACTTCCCTCTCCCCACAGACATTTACTTTCAGGATAATGGATGTTCTTGGATACTCTTAGAAGGCTAATGCAGAATCTCCCAGCCAGGAAAGTTATTGGTGCATTAGCATGACCTAATTCTGTCCACATTTCATTCTGTGTAGTCACCTCAGAGTCAAAGAGCTACAACTGATGTAAGAACACTGTAGGTGGTCTTGGTTCCCCCTTACACATACCATGGTTGAGTTCCTTCTTGGAAGCAAAAAAAGTAGCCCAGATCAGTGGAATTTGTTGCACTAACAAAATTTAGGTGTCTGTCTGTCCTGCCTGATCTCTATATTCAGTGTTTAGCCAACAAAGAGAGATATTTTTCCAATTTTTATTTTTTTTTAAATACGAACCAGCCCAGAGAAAATTACTTTTTGAAATGTTTGTAGACAGAGGATGAGGAGACCAACAGGGTAACTTCAGTAGTTTAGCTGAGCACTTAGAATTATGAGTTACTCTGAAGGAGAAGTGTACACATATAGAAAGAGTCCCCTCTCATTCAAAGAATTACTCCAAGCTACAGGTGGAGGCTGCCTCATATAAATTCCCATCAGGATTCAAAATAGTTCTAATGGCCAAAAAGCATGTGTTTCTCTGCAGGTAAAACTCTTCCACCTGAAATTCTTCTAATCAAACATGTCTATACACCAAAACTGAAAGGGTGTCTGAAAAGGCCCAAAAGGGGAAAAAAAAACCCAACTAAAACCACAAGGAATGCGCTGAAACCCAAACTACAGAAACCTCAAAAAGAGAACTAATAGCAACAGCATCACCTAAATTCCAGTTGCATCTCATTAGAGTTTTCCTATACAGGGACATGCAGGGAAGTGAAGGAAGTCAGCTAACTACAGGTGTGAAGTCAGTGCCCATAAATTAAAGCACATGTGCATGTTCTCATTTAGGATTAAAATGCCTTTAGTGCATAATCCTCCTCTGAGGATTAAGCTACAGCAATGTAAGGCGACTTTATTCCTGAATTAGAGCATCCCCACAAGGGCTAAAGGTTTTTAGCTGGTGCACATTGACTTCACACTTTTGCTCATTCACCTTCCTGAGGGTCCCTGAGAACACATGGCCAGGGAACACTTGTCTGCAAAGGGCCAAGAAAGAGGGGAAACAAAGCTGGCTGAAGGGGGGGTCAGGGCTGGGCCCATGGTGAAGCCAGGCCAGGCTACAGGAAGGAGTTTCTTCTCAAATGGTTGTATACCCAACTGCACCCACACCTTAACAAAACGTGCTGGGCTTTTGGCAGAATCCGAAGGGATTCCTGCAGTGCACTGCAGTGGAGGTAATGTGCCTGCTCCAGCTTTGCTTTCTGACTGTTGTGTTCTTCTGTTTTTCATGGTGCAGCCACCTCTGTTCAGGTACAAAACACCTTACTCCCAGGAATCATAGAATGGTTTGGGTTAGAAGGGACCTTAAAGATCATTTAGTTCCAACGCCCCTGCCATGGGCAGGGACACCTTCCACTACACCAGGTTCCTCAAAGCCTGATCTTGAACACTTCCAGGGATGGGACATCCACAGTTTCTCTGGGTACCTTGTTCCACTGTCTCACCACCCTCACAGTCAAGAATTGCTTTATAGTATCTGATCTGAATCTACTTAATGTCATAAAGTCATATCCCCTTTTCCCATCACTCTACATCTATATAAAAAGTCCTTCTTAAGCTCTGTTGTAGCCTCTGTAGGAACTGGAAGGATCTAAAAAGTCTCTCTGGAGCCTTCTCTTCTCCAGACTGAACAATCCCAACTCTCTCAGCCTGTCTCCATAGCAGAGGTGTCCCAGCCCTCTGATTATCATTGTGGCCTTTTCTGGACCCACTCCAGCAGGTCCGCATTCTCCTTATGCTGAGGGCCCCAGAGCTGGATGCAGCTCTCCAGGCGTGGTCTCACGAGAGCAGAGTAGAGGGGGAAAGTCCCCTCCCTTGACCTGCTAGTCACACTTATTTTGATGCTGCCCAGGACATGGTAGAACTTTCTGGGCTGTGAGTGCACATTGCTGGGTCATGTCAAGCTTCTCATCTATCAACACCTCAAAGTTCTTCTCCTCAGGATTGCTATACTGCTCTTCCATTCTCTACCCAGCCTATATTTCTGCTTGGGATTGCTCCAACCCATGTGCAGCATTTAAACCATGAGAAGGAGACCAATTTGACTTTCAGTGCTTCTTGTTTTGCTTTTCTTTCATAACACTCCCAAGAAATTGAGGAAAAAGGTGAGTAATCCTAAAAAGATGGCTAATCCTAAATGTACTCTAGATCTGGAAGAGCCTTGATAAGAGCAGTGCATTTGGTGAAAACCTGAAACATTTGTTAGCGGAAAGGGCAAAGATGTCTGGCAGACACAACAGGGGACTGAATTTGATCACCCCAAAATTTCTTTCCAGTCCCATGCATGTAGCCTTACAGGAAAGCTGTGCACACTGAAAGGAGGTGGTTGGATTTGATGCATGAAAACTAAGAATGCTAAGGCCCAGTCACTCAGTGATGACCTCTTCTGCATCTCTCTTCTATTTCCATGGCACGCACAGCCCAATCTTAACCTGAGCCACAGCAGTGAGTGGCCACCTATAGCTTGGATGAAAATACAAACATCTCTCCTCATTTTCCAGGTGCAGAAACTGAGACTCATGGCAAGCAGAAAGGGCAGGACAAAGCTGTCACAAAAATCTTCAAGAGGGATGGCATAAAATCCTATTTTGTTTCCATTTCTGTGCCCAGTGCCAAACTGCCTCCTCACCGTGGCAAAAAAATCACACAAACAAGCCTTTTGCCAGGATGGCTTCCAGCTCCCCGACGTCTGCTCTGAAAACAAGTGTGGCATGTCCCACCTCTGCTAAAGCAAATAAGGAAACAACTGTGAGAAGGCAAGGACGGGTCTGAACGGGAGCTGCGGTGAGCAGGGGCAGTGGCTTGAGCCACGGCAAGAACCGAGCTGCAGTTCCCCATCTCCAGGGCAGGTCACAGCCAGGAAGGGCCGTGCCCCGCGGCTGCCGTTTGCCGCACGCTGGTGCTCAGCGTGTCCCAGCCACGGCAGGGATGGGAGCTGCAGCCCCTGAGCCCGTCAGCTCCTGTGCAAGGCAAACCAGGACCTCTCCCAGATCAAACACACACCGATCCCTTCTGTCACTGCAGAGCAACCACAGCTACGTCCTCGGCTACGCTGAGAAAGATTTCGGTTTTACCACACGCACCCAGTGCAGAGGGAGAATCACATACAAACCTTTTTGCCTGGGCAAGTGCTCCATCGAGCTCTGTCTGTGTTGCCTTCACAGCTGTGTCATGAGAAGAAAGGTTTTGACAGGTGTCTTTGCTGTGAGAAAGGTGGCACTCTCATCCTGGCTACCTCATACAAGTCTCATTTTGTCTCCTTGAAAATAAAGTTCGTTGACACAGGAGGGAAAAAGCACTTTCTTCTAGCTGATGGTGGTATAGGCATGAAGAAACACAACTGGGAATTGCAGTCCACCCAATGGCTTGTGCATTTGCTGTACAGGGAACCCAGCTGCCTCCCCGTATCCCTAAGTGCCCACCTGCAGCACCTGAATTACAAGAGGGCCATCCCCACTACCACAGCAGAGATAGGGGTGGTCCTTCAGTTCCGTCAATGTTTGCATGAATCCTAGGATGCTACTTGCTCTCACCTCAACCCTACTGGAAGTTAACAGTCCTTCCCTAAGTACTTATTTTGCTGAAACTCATCTCTGCTGGAAGGGATCTGAGCTTTTCTGCATGTTTTTGAGGCCCTGCACTGGCATAAGCTAAAGAGGTGCACAGTTTTGCTCCAGCAATGATACTCTGTCTTCTTCTAGGGGAATGTTCCTCAGGGTAAATACCTACCTTCACTTTTGCTCTCAACAGGTCCTGCTGATAAACTGCAGTGACTGGGACATAATAGGCCAGTAAGGAACAAGGACAACAAGAAGCAGTTCCTCCCAAAAAGACGACATGGGCAACATGACTATCAAGCAAACCTTCAACTTTACAACAAAACCTGTAAATGTAATCATATAGAGTTTTTTTCACATCAGGTTCTTGCATATATAACTTTGTATATGGTACAAAAATACCAAAAAAAAAAAGAAAGACAAGCCGAGGCACCCTGAATTCCTAAATGGTGATTAATTAAATACCTGAGTTTTGAATTTCAGCCTTCCAGTGAGAGGTCCCACTGCCACTTGGGTCTGGTCATTTACCCCATTTACACAGAGAATCAGGAGGAAGAGATGTAGACCACCTGCCACTGTGGTCATCATCCCCAGGATCTCCTACTGCAGAGTGGAAAGTCCAACATTTTAATGTTTAACGACAGGAAAAACTGGAGTCTGCAGAACCTTGCAGCTGAGAACAAGCACTGTACATAACCCACCTCCAGTTCTCCAGGGGCTGAAACAAGTCACAAATGGGCCATGCTGGTGCCAAGAATGTCCAACACAACATCTAGTAAAAGCAATTGAAAAGATTGCAGAGGCTTTCTGGAAAGGTCCATTAACATTTTTATGATGAAATGTAGGTGTGACAGGTCCGAACCATCTCCTCTCACCTCCTTAGTGTGGCAGCGGCCGAAACACCTGCGGACGCGATACTGCGTATGGCAACATGCTCACCCTGCCAAGAGACACGAAACTGTGCTGATGGAAATATGAAAATAGCCACACCTTGAGCAGATCTGGGTTAAAATGGAGAAATTGTAGCTTTCAGTCTTCTTGCATGGAGAATATCTGCAAAAGAGAAAGGGAAAAACATAGGTGGATGTTCACCGCCTCCTGTTGAGCTCCGTTCAGTCAGGAAGTCAGCTACACTGTCTGTGTGATGGCTGGCATCCCAAAGCCAGGGAAAGGTGAGGGAAAGAAAGGAAAAAAGTTGGGGTCTCTGGGTCTTTCATTTAGTTAGAAACAAGTTACTGGGCTCACTGTGAGGGTAATGGGGTGAGAAGCACCAGTCTGGGGTACAGAGGAAGTTGTGCCAAAGTGTCTGAAGTTCTGTTGCAGACACGAGAGTCTGGGGCTGGGATTTCACCTCACCCCGTGAGGAGAGAAAATGAGAAAGAAGGCACAGATTTGAGTACTAGGCCCGCTTGTAGAGATGATGAGGATCTGTGTGGGAACTGAAGAGATGTGATGCTTCACCCGGGCTGGAGGGAATGAGAAGGGCGGTGGGGAGAGAGAAGGAGGAGAGCTCATGTAAGCAGAGATCCCATTTTGTTTCCTTTCAGTTTCATTGCAATTAAGGCTCCTAATTGAAACCAGTTTTACCCAAGGTTTACTGTGGTGGTTGTTTTCTTTCTCTGCTGTTAAATGCAGGTGTTTCACATAGCAGGAAGTTGGCACGAAAGGGTAAATTTCCAAAGCACTGCCTGTACCATTCATAAGTTCATGCCTGAAGAAATCAGGGTTGTGAAGAGCCCAGCTGTGTAAAGGAGATGTCGGCTGGGAGAGGAGAACAGGGGAGGCTGGAAGAAGGGGTGGGGAAAGGATGTTTGTCACAATCCATGGATGAACACCTTCGCTGTGTTGAAGGTGTGAGGAATGAAAGTCACAGAATGGTTTGCATTGGAAGGCACTTTAGGAATCATCTCATTCCAACCCCCCTCCCATGTGCAAGGATACTTTCCACTAGACCACGTTGTTCCAAGCCCAATCCAACCTGTCCTTGAACAGTTCCAGGTATGTCAAACAGGGTCAGCCTTGATCTGTTGCAGCACATGACAGCCCACCTCAATGCTGCCCCTGTGGAGTAGGGAGAAAATTTCGGCTGGCTTGCCATGGGGGCAGTCGTAAGCCCCATCATTTTGTGTTGGACCTCTGCAGAGCAGAGCTGGCCCAGATGAAGGAGGACCTCCAGGGAGCTGTTTACCAGTCTGGAAGTGGGCTGCAACTCTGTACACACAGTTTCACTGATGTAGAGTGAGTGAAACATGAACTGAAGCAATATTAAAATTGTAGTGTGCCTACAGAGCCATAGGGGTGTGTGTGATGGTTTGCAGACAAAGAACTCTGAAGAAGAAAAAAATATACATATTTTTCTCTAAATAAAATGCCGTCAAGGAGGCCTGTTGCAGACTCTTTTTCCTCATCTTCCTCAATATCTGAAATACAGTTTAGCAGTGCTTAGGGATGGAGAAAACAGATATATTTATGGACAATGAACCTGGCAAACCCCTCACATAGCTGCTTGGGGTTGCACAGTGGATGAGAGAGAAAAGCCATTCCCAGCTCTGGAGAGGATGTGATGGTAATTTGGATGTTACCACTGGGTGAAACCAGTTCCATGTAACATCCTCCTCCTAATTTTGACATTACTTACTCCTGGAGAAAAATAAGCCCTTGAGCTTGTGAAGCAGCTTTAGTGCTGGAATACAAACTCTGGGGAAGTTTTTTGCTAATAGACTTCTGGCTGCTCAAAAATCAGTCCTGTGGATGGAAAAGAGCTCAGGGCTGGAGATGCAAAAAAGCTCCTAATGCAGAAATCAGCTCGGTGCTCAGGCTCCATCCTGCTCTGCAGCTTCTATTCACCTGTAGAGCCTTGGCCTGGAGGAAATATGGGTGTTGCAGGCTGAGGTGGCTCTGATGCAGAGCCAGGGTCCAACCTTCATCTCAGACAGACCAACAGCTGCTCATCTCAGCCATTCAATCCAACCCCTCCTCCTTGAGAGACAGAGAAAAACAAGAAACCCAAGAAAGAACATTTTTGCTAGGAAATAGGTCGTCGAGCTTTGGGTTTTAACCACAAGGGCAATCGTTTTGCTATCATACCATGGCTCTCTGCCCTGCACCCCTCCAGCAGCTGCTCACCAGGCAGGGGCAGCCCCGATTTCCCCGACCATCGTTTCCTGCAGCAGAGCACAGCCCTGGCCTGTTATGTACCAATCACCCCCTGCTCGAGGGAGCAGTGCCATTCAGTTGCGTGCCCAGTGCCAGGCTGATGTGATAAAAAACGTGTTTTTATCACACACAATTAAGCCATGTATCACTCAGGTGCTGTTTTCAGAGGAGCAGAGCAAAGTCACGGGGTTAACCACCAACGGAAGCTGAAGCTTCAACAGCCTTTATTAGCTCCGCAAGGGCTCCTAACCACACTCTTCCTATTTGCAGAAGAGGCATCTTCTTTCATGGGCCTCCTCTTGGGCTGTGGAGGTGATATTTACCAAATAAAAACTGTTGCTGCACCTGTGTAGTTCTCATGTGGCTTTCACTACCTCCCAGGTTAACCCACTCCGCTCAGAGGCTGTTTTTTCTTGACTTTCGTTTGGATTTGTGATAGGGAGGATGGGGACAGAGCCTTCCTTGTGGCACCTCAGCTTGTTTCTTTTCTTTCTCAGCAAGATGCTCGGCTGATCAGAGAGAGGGAATGGGAATGCCTTCAGACCTGCAGAGTTTCTCAGCTGCTTTGACTACTGGGATGTGAGGTGTACATTTGAGAAAGGCGTAAAGGGATAAAAATGTTTCTTTGGCATTATCACCCCACCTAGGTCTGTGCATCACCGGGGTCCACGCCAGCCTCCTGTTGGGCATGTGCCAAGCTGAGGAGGTGAGGGAGCAGCAGGGTTGCGTGGAGGGAGTGTTTTGGGAGTGCCTTCCAACTGCATAAAGACATTAAGTAAACAACTTTGTGATTCCACACATGTTTTCTTAGAGGCAGAACCCATCCTTATCTACATCCAGGTCCTTCACTCCTCATTCCTGCTTTGGTGCTGCTTTTGGAAGAGGTGTGAGACAGACGGCTTTTTATCTAGCAGAGTTCAGATTGCTGTCTGCACACCAGCCCTGGAAGCTGTGTGGGCACAGCTGGGGTTGGCAGCAGGAGGAGGAGGAGACAGGACCAGAGTACACTGTCACCTACTAGAGACACTTCTCCCAAGATTCGTGCCTCTGTCATGCTTCATATTACACACCTAAACAGGAGTGGTAAATAAACTCCATGTGAAAATCTGTAACTGGTTCAGTGCCTCTGCTCTCCAAAGAGACATTCTGTGGGCCAGGTTTCCCATATCCAAGGTGTTGTTGGGAAAATACCTTCAAGCAAACCTTTTCTGAGTGTAGAGTGCGGCCAGGTGATACCCCAGCTGCAGCAGAGCCCTGCAGTACAGCCTCTCCCACTGCTGTGATTCTTCACACCCAAGGCTGTTGTTTGGTGCACACCAGATCAGCCTTACCAAAAGCACCCGGCAGGTGAAAATACACAGCAGGACAGGAGCTGCAGTGTTGTCTCCAGAGGTGAGAGCGACAAACCTTTGCCAATAGCTCACCTGGGTCCAAGGAGCAGGTAGAGAAACTCAGAGAATTAAAAACCCCGAGGGCTACCAAACACAAAGGCAGCCCCTCTGGTTGAGATGCAAATTAATGACACCTGGGAGGGTGTTTGAGGAAGTACCACTACATGATTATTCCCAGTTTTTTTCCAAGGTATCTATTGTTTGCTGTTAGTTGTAACACACTGCTCTTCCCCTCACTCCCCATTCCTCTCAGCTATTTTGGGAGTCTTGTGTTCAACATGCAAGGCTCAACACACGTGACCTGAGATCCCTTCTCCCTTGTAATAACCAGCATCTCAATTCTGTGTCACAATTTCAAGCAGAAAGGCTTTGAGTTGATTGTGGTGATATCAAACACTCAAAAAGAGGGAATCTATCTCTTCACTCTCTAAGATTACCTTAAGGACAATGTGAAAATTTATCAAGGGGCAATTCTGTGTTCTATCTTATTTGCTTTTGAATCTAGAACTTTTAGAGAGCCACTTCATTAAACTCATCTTCACCACTGTGAGAGATGGACATGGGCTATTTAAAAGAAACAAACAAAAAAAACAAAACAAAAAAACTGGGTTTTTTCAGAAGTCATAAAGACTGGAGCTACTTATGAGCATCATGGAGGGAAAAGGCAGCTTGGATACCACTGCAAGCTGGTCCAATCCACTCCTTGAAGCCACCAAGGATAAACAAAGGGCAGAGTGTTTCTTGCAAGCAGTTCTCTCCTTTCCCCATAGTGGGTCTGAAGTCATCACTGGATGAATGTTACAGCAAGAGAGGCAGGACCCTTAAGTCAGTTTATGGTTCCTGTTTTCCTTCACCAGGTGACTAATTAGTCCCAGATGGGGCTAGTTACATTTCCCCTGTTGGGAAAGAAACTCTGTGGAAAAATCCTGTTCTCCAGAACTGGAGAGACTGTAAGCTGCTTTACTGTGAGCAGCTCCTCTCTCTCCCTGTCATCTCCTACCCTCCTTCATCTTCCCTCTTTGCCCATAGCTGGACCTTGAAATCTCAGTTTCTGTACTTCCCCAGCCCTGAGTTATTCCACAAACACAAGCCTCAATATTCAGTGATAAAAAAGTCCTGTAAGCATTAAATTAAAAAATTTTAAAAGAAAAGATTTTATCTTTTCATTCGGGATTTTGTCTTGTGGCCAAGAGGGCCTAAAGTTGCTCCTTTATACATGCTATATCAGAAAAAACGGTGTGGCACTTGGGGAACCAAAGGGTGCTCATAAGTTATTGGAGAAAAACCACATGGCCAGGTGCAATTCCCTCAAGCCCCTGAGGGTAGATGTTACCAGTGGAGGTGTGACAGTACTCCAGCACTCCAAGGCTATAAACAGAACCTTAAGCAACTCATTTAAGACAAATCATTTTAGAAATGAAGCATTTACTTACTCATCGACATAAAAACCTCCAGTCTTTAATTGTCTATCTCATTCTGTGAAAGTGCATTGAAAACCTACCAACATTATAAATAGAACTGCTCAGTTAACAATTGCTTTGATGTCTAAGATGAAGTCCACATTGCTACTCCCCCTGTCTACCTGTCTGTTTCTTGAGATTGTCTCTGTTTAGACCAGCATTCCTGGGCTGCTAGTGAGATAGATGCAAATGAGGGATGATGAAAGATTAATTATTTTTCATTGGAGGGAGTTTCTTACCAAAGTTTTCTATCTCACAAAGATCCCAAAGTAGAAAAGGGAGATTATGACATCAGGAGTAAGGCCAAGTCCTCCCTGCTTCCCTCTGAAAAACAAATCGGGTCTTTTAATCATACTACCCATTTTCAAGTGCCACAGAACTTGAATATAGTCCTAATAATCTCCCAGCTTTCTACTGCGATGCCTCGTTTGGGTTCTGTAGGCACTCCACAGTGCTGATGGTTCAGAGTGGGGAGATCAGGGTAATGAGAATCACTCACTGGTTTCTGGCACACACAGAAAGTAATCTGAACACGAGTCTGAGACCCCGTCTGTCCCTTGCTGAACATCTCATCCCCTAAAAACTGAAACCCTCGTGGTGATATTCTGAATCTGAGGCAACCAGATTTTATGTCAAAAACCTTATTGTGTCCTATTGAAAACCCAGCCCTAGACTGGCAGGTGGGATGTGAGGGATACTGTAAAGAATTGGCTGTGCAAGACAGCAGAGAAAGAGCCCACCCACGTCTTGCCTAACTTAGACAAGTCACATCCATCCCTCCTGTTCATAATTCCTGAAGTTGCTTCCAAAATTCAGTGTGTGGGACCAGAAAAACGCCTATCGTGGAGGGGGTCTGAGCGCAGATAGACTAGACCTGTTGCCAGTACACTGGAAGGTTTATTAAAAGAATATGGCTTTCAGTAACTTCCAAGCTAAACAATTTGCCAAACTTGCTAAATATTGGCAGTGTTTTGCCTCTATTGGCTCCGTGCTCAGGCATCACAGGATGGTTCGTTCTACCAATAATTCATGTACCTGCATGTTTTAATGACAACTGAAATACCCTGGCATTTCTGGGCTAGCATGTGTGCTGTGATCTATGAGCCTACACTCCCTCTGCCTTCACTTTGAACTGAACTGCTTTATTAAGCAACCCCACTACCCACCACTGTCGAACGTGCCAGGACCTGTGGAGTTTTCTCGTACGGTGTTGCCTTTGAATCCCTTCCAAGACCCAACCAGTAGCACCAGTATTCAGACACTGTAGGATGATACCCACAGCCAATGAACTAAAACTTCCTTTGGGAATCTGTAGAAACCCAAGGAGCCTGTTTTGGTTTTTTTTAACAAAACCAATTGACGCACAATCTGCAGTCATTAGGACAGGGAGCTAGAAATGAGCATATCTGCAATAAAAATCTCTACACCTACCTACTTCCCCAGGAGACAAAGTTGCCTATCCTAGAGGAATAGAACAGGGCGCTCTGAAAAGAAGAATGTAGCAAAAAGTGGATCTTCTGCCTTATCTGTACTGCACATGAAGCTGCCTCAGAAGCTTATTTCTAAGGATTTTTTCTGATATTTACTCTTTTATTGTTACAGAGCAGGTAAGATATAGAGCCTGAGATAGCCATGGTCAGATCTACGAATGAGCTCATGCATTTCAAGTGGTATTAGATATTCAGGTAGGAATTTGGAATGAGATTTAGTTCGCAGATGAAGGTATCCAAATTCAGGTGTTTACATGATGACCTGTGAGATCCCACTGTGGCTGGTGGGAAGCCGTCAGTGTTGCCAGTGACTTCTTAAAATTTATTCAGCTCACCTTAAAGCAGACACTTTTATTAGGCCCACCAATCAGTTTCCTTTTTGTAGTGACTGTACTTTCTAGGAGCTCCATCCAGTTGGCCACATACCAACAAATGGAGCAAAACCCTGGAATATCTATCACATTCACGCCAGATTGTCAGAAATTATTTGGGATCTACGGAAGACCTATGGACAACAGCGAGAGGCAAGACATGTCCTAGAGCACCTCAAAGGACACTCAGCACAGGCTCCCCGTGAAGGTGGTCACAGCACCAAGCCTGCCAGAGTCCAAGGAGTGCTTGGACAATGTTCTCAGGCACGTGGTGTGATTCTTGGGCTGTCCTGTGCAGGGCCAGGATCTGGAGTCAATGATCCTTGTGGGTCCCTTCCAATTCAGCATTTTCTCTGATTCTGTGATATATGTGGAAAATGAATAGTGCAGAGAAGACAAAGCTCTTAGGCAATAAGGGACAAAAAGAGTCTATGGTTGAGTCATTTTGTGCAGTCTGCCCATGATCTATTTGTTGTCACAGACATGGCCTTTGAGTGTAACCTTCTGGCTCTCAGGCCTCTGAGCCTACCAGATGAGTGGTCAGCACAGTGGTTACACAGCCCTCTTGTACCTCGCTGCTGTTAAGATGGAATAGTACAACTGAAACCAAACAGAAAGTAAAGAGAAAAAACAAACCAAACCAACAGCCAACTATCTGCTTATCAGTCTGATCTAATGTCCTCTCATCTTGGGTTGAAAGGGCAAGGACAGCTTTGCTTCTCCTGACCACTAAACAATTGTTCTTTATGCATTTGTTTGCATACATATATTTATTTATACTGCAGCACTTCATAGCAAACTAAAATGGCTCCTGGTCAAAATATGCACTGTGTTTTTCAGTTTGGTCTCTGTGAACAGCTCCCAGAAGTGTCTGGACAGACAGAGAGAAAGTATGGAGCAGCCCATACTGCTTGTGTTTTGCTGGATCCTAGCAAACACAAAACAAGATGCAGACTTGGCAAGAGTCAGCAAAGGAGGATCTCTATTCATGCTTTAATATCTGCCAAAGCTGGTATGGGATCTCTTCTCTCCGTTTCTTTTTACCTGTTGATGTTCCTAGAGGAAGCCAAGGATGTGCTCCATGCCCTGTCCCAGAGCCCTGATTCCCAGGTGCCAGCATTAGGAACCATTGCTCCCTCTGGTCCCCAGTGCAAATAAACACACACAGGTTCCTGTGTACTTCTGAGACTTCTCCAACATGTGATCATCATGTGGCCATGGCATGCATCCATCCCCAAGAGCCCAGAATTTCTCCTGAGTTCAGTAGTTTAAGCTCATACCTATATAATCAGAGCAAAAAAAAAAATTGCAGGAACAGGTCTCACTCAATGAATTAACATGCAGCTTCCTCCTTCCAGCCAATGGCCCCAGGCCACAGCATTCTAATTCCCTTCCTGTCCCACATTTATACCAGCAGGTCTGCTCTGGTAGGTGTGAGTGGGATAGGGAAAAGACTAAGGATTTTATTACTTTTATTATTCCAAGGTAATTAAGCAGAGCAGTTTTGGGCATAAGTAAGACCTTTTTATTACTCTGACAGAGTAAAGAGGCCATAAAAGGCATTTAAATTACCATTACCCTCAACAGTGAAAGTCAGAGTCAGTCCAAAAGAAATTCTGTTCATTTCAGGCTCACTGACTTCAGTGGAGTCCTCAATTTTACAGCCTTGGAGAAAAAACCCTATTAAAAAAAGACCCTTTACCAAGCCATTGTCCAGGGAAGTTGTGGCTGCCCTACCCCTGGAAGTGTTCAAGGCCAGGTTGGACAGGGTTTGGGTCTAGTGGAAGGTGTCCCTGCCCATGGCAGGACCTGGATGGCCTTTAAGGCCCCATCCAACCCAAACCATTCTATGATTCTGTGGTTCTGTGATTACTGTTTGCTTTGAAGCCAACACGGTGAGGGGACACCCAGACAAATGTCAGGAGGCGGCTGCAGTGCCAGCAGTGAGGCTTGTTTGTGTCTGCAGAGAGCACAGACATTTAAAAGCCCCATCCTCTTTCCCCTATCCTAACCGCTGGCATCTTCTCAGGTTGCTGGTTTTGAATACACCCTTAGAAACCCTGCCCTTCTCCTCGGCTCAAGCCTCCCAGTGGGATTTGCAGATGCTCAGCTCCAAGTTTTCTTACAAGTCTGGTTCCTGCAGTTACTTGAGGAAGGATAGACTGTATCACCGAATCTTCAGCGTTTCCTTTATCTGTTATTTAAAATGGTAAAGCTTACCAGGGAGATGAATACAGGAGCAGAGGAGTTGAAAGCTTTTATATCAGTCCTGTGCAAACAAAGTTAATGTGTCTTCCTTGTGCACAAAGATTAACTGTGATTAAGTGCTCCAATATGAAAAACGAAGACAGAAAAATAGAAAAGTGTTGCAGTGCTTAGCCGTCCTTCTTAAAATAACTACCATTGTGTTAGGCTTAAAAGGCATTTGCTAAAGATTTTGTGAAGAATTAAGCTTATTTGTTATTCTTTTAAGATAGAAACAAGAGTAAAGGAAAAGCTGTTAGTCAACATTGTCTTAGAAGATAAAGGTTTCTAGATAAGAGCATATATGGGTCAATAGAAGCTTCGGTAAATATCTTTCTTGATTGACAGGTCTCTTGAGATTTTTTTAGCTGGTTTAATGTCACCTTCTTTCTTTTTTTCTTTTTCTTTTTTTTTTTTTTCTTTTCTACTCTTGCAGGAATATTAGCTGATGGTGACAAGCAAGTTATGTCACACTTATATTTGACCAGCGGTGACCCCAGGAAAAGAGTGAAAGCAACCTAATGGCTGGTGTTTGCACCATGTCAGCCTAACTCAGGCATCTTATCAAGAAGTTCAATTAAATGAATGAGACAGTCATTCCAGACTCTTCTTTCAAATTGTTTCCAGAGTTGGACTTTAATGATCCTTGTGGATTGCTTCCAGCTCAGGATATTCTATGATTCTATGAGTATGAAAGTCTCCATCAGGGGAGACTTTTCTCTGATTTGGTTAAATTCATTTAAAGTCATCCCTCAGAGCATGGGTAGAAAAGAACAAACCCCAGGCTTTAGACTTGCTCAGGGCATGGATGCTTTAAGCTGTTTGTCTGCAAGGTGTAACTGTCAAGTGCTAAAAACTGCAAACCTACCTAGAAATCCTAAGGCAAAAAATAAAATTCAAAGACCTTTTAATTTTCCTTCTGTGGTTAAGGGGTTTTTTTTTTTTGCCGGTTTCCACTCAGACAAGAAAGATTAAGAACTTACACTGATGAGGTAAAAAGAAAAAAAGAAAAAAAGAAAAAAAAAGAGGAGATTCTCAGATGATAAGCTTATTTCAGCAGCTGAGTATTTATAAGGTATTCAAAACAAAATAGGATGAGCCAGGGCATAGAAGTGCCTGTCCCCCTGGAAATAACACCTCACTCAGCAAAGATGCCCTTTGACTTCAGTGTGTCGAGTGTTGCTCAAAGCCCTGATGGCCACCGCCCCTGAAACACATCCAGCTGGGGGAGGAATAAGCTGAGACCGCAGTGCAGCATCCCTTGAGTCTCAGTCCTAAATGATAGCCACCCCCAGAAGGGATGCCTGTGTTGAACAGTGAGAAAATAAACAGCTCTGCTTTGCATCAGGGTGCCAGATTTTGGAGCTTTGATGCCTCTGCAAGAGGTGGAAGGCAGTATGCAGACAGACAGACAGGAGGGCAGGGAGGCACGGAGGTTTGCCTACAGCAGAAAACCATTCAACTTCACTGAATAACCAGCAAAAATCTCTTTTTACCTTAAGGGCAGATTGAGACAGGAGCAGGCATCTTATGAATTTTGTTGGGCAACCTACCCCACCAAATTAAGGCTTTTAAAATGAACCTTAGACTAGTCACTGAGCACCTGTACCAGGGATTCACAACAGCTTTCAGCCATGTCCCTGGGGCATGTTGGACGTGGCAGAGCCGGGTGTGTTGGTAGGGGAGATGCCCACTTGTCTGGACATTGCCTCCAGCTCCAGATGTGCTTCGGAGCTGGCTCCCAACCCCAGTCCCAGCAGGAATCTTGCTGTGCCTGTGGCCTGGCTGAGACTCCCATGGTTTGTTTCCGCTGAGCTAAAAGGGAAAGGAGCATGTCCTCTCCTTTGATAAGGTCACTAACTCCACAGAGCATAAATGCTGTCTTTGGCTCTCACCATCACGCCTGATGGCTGATAAATGCTCAAAACCACCCTAAGAACCAGGAGGATGAAGCCCTGGGTCCTTCAGCCAGCAAAGGACCCCAGAAACCTGACATCCACGGAAAACAATATGGTGTATCAGTATACGAGATGGATGGATGCTTCCAATGTCTCGTTCTGGACAAGCAGAGCAGTGTGAATCTTCCAGTAATGTTGTCCTTCCCACTTCCCTCCCTGCAGTCCCACAGCTCCTCTCTCTGGGACCACCATAACTGTGATCCATGAGCGGGGACAAAGCCACAGCAGAAAACTGACCTGGGAGATGTAATGTCAGGGCAGGAGATGGAAAAGAGATTTCTCCTGGGAAAACAGGCACAAACACAATGACTGATAAAAGCCTTTGTAATACACTGTTCAGTGAGGACAAACCTGGAGAGAGAAGATGTTCAGTGAGACAAAAAAAACTTCCAGAAAAGTATTAGCGTGTTTCAACTCATACAATTTTCAATGGGAATTAGTGCCAAGTGTATGGAAGGAATTCAAGTATTAGCCTTCCCCACACATCCCACTGCTGGTGCTGGCTACAACCAGCTCATATGATTTGAAACTTGAGTTATTCTCAGTGCAAAGTCCTGCTTGAAATTCAGTAATGCATTTATTTATTTTCAGGCACAACCTATTTCCCCAGCCTAAAGACTGCCTGAGAGGCAACAGATAGTTCTGCCTTGAAATGTGATATGGCAAAAGCTGGGGTGATTTTGGCCTGTCTCAATATTGTGATCACTGTTGGGAAGTAAAAGCCCTTCTCCCACAAGCTGCAGGGACAGTGTGTGTGGATGATCACGTGCAATTCCAGAGCCCTCACATCCATGATGAGTAGGAGGGGTGCAGAGAAAAACAGCACGACCTTTTAGGGCTGGCAAAAGCCACAAAAACCATGAGAAACTTTCTGAAGAAAGTGCTAGCTTGTGAGCCAACCCCACCCACTCTGAAAATGCCTGAGAGGTGTGAACACTGCAGAGAAGGGGGAGCTGGCCTAGGGTAGGAGAAGAAATCAGTGGAGACCTTGCGTGAGGTGAATCTTGAGGGTCACAATCCACATCTAGACCCGCTTAGGGGGGCAGTGGAGATAATCTACCTAAACATGCTCCTTGTGTGACATGAGCGATCAAGACAGAGGGAATTGAAAAAAAAGAGCCCACCCAAGGTAGAAAAGAACAAGAACAACATTTGGTGAAATGCTTATATTTTGCACAGCTAGAGTAACCAAGTGGCAAGTGGTTGATGCAAGTGTTTCTTCATGCTCAGTTACAGAGGATGTGCATGTGTCCATACCAATAAGATGATTCAGAGCTTCAACTCAGGCTTTCACAGCTCAGACCTTTGTTTCTCAGAGTTTTTCCCATCAGCCATCCCTCCCCAAAGCGATCAAGTCTCTCCATGTGGGACAGCACAGACCTTCATCACATGAAGGAGGACAAGGTGCTAAAATGACCCTATCACTGATAGATCAGTGGAAAGAGAATAACAAGAGACCAATTTAAAGTTATTCTGGGCCCAAATTTGGTAGGTGAGAGTTTCTCTCATGCACCTACACTGGGTTTTCATCCTGAGACACTGTGCAGGTCCAAAGCCTGGCTGAGTGCAGAGTTGAAACCAAGGCCTCTACCTCGGCACTCCCACTCCCCTTCCTCCTCTGCCATTATCTGCAAATGTCTGATTTCAAAATATCCCACTAGAAAATACCCTTTTAAGTTGTGGGTTTTATCTCCCTCTCCACGGTTTTTATTTTTAATTTTGCGCATTGCCACCACTTGCTGAGGGGACCTGGTTGTTTTTCTTCTTCCTGCTGTTTGTTTTCCCCTTTGGTTTTCACATGGGTGAGGATGGCAGAGGGTGGAAGCAATCGTGCTCATCATCAACAAACACAGGGCACATGGAGGTCAGCCCAGAACCAGACTGGGTGCCTGAGATGGAACTTCGGGGGCAAGAGCCAGAGTAAAACCAGCATGGTGAAGGGAAGAAAAAAGCTATGCATTTTCTCTTTGGGTTTGGTTTTCTGTTGTCAGTCTCCATGCAAAAACAAACAAACAAAAAAAATTAATTCATGTGCATTTTAAAACTCCTGGAGACCTGAAATGCTGAGGTGTGTTTAGGGGATTTGAGTTTTTATGTGCGACAGAGATGTCATTAACAAAAATAATATCCCTGAACAGGGGTGGAGGGGATGGAGAAAGGGGGAGGTGGAAGAGGAGGAAAGCTGCTAAGCTAAGAAATGATGAGGTAATGATAACATAATTTCCTAAACTGGCTACTAATTAACCACAACTCTGGAGCTTAGTACTGTGAACCAACTCCATCATAACCCCAAAATCACTCTGAAAAAGAAAAAAAAAGCAACATCACATTTTTCAGTGACAGTGTTAGCCAAAGAAAGTAATGCATTTTAGAGCTTTTTTTCCTCTTTTTAAATTTTTTTTTTCTCCCCTAAGCTTGTAGGGAACATGCCAAAATTTCTTGTGTACACAGGAGACAGAGCAAGAAAGTTTTTTCGTGTGAAGCAAAACAACTAAAGCATAGGGGAAATTCCCTTTTGGTGCTGCTCTATAAAGCACAGAGATGAACAGTGCCCCAATCAGCCTGATGAGCAGATTCAAGGTGTTTTCTACATATGACAGTAAAGAAGAGGAAGCACCTTCCCTTGTCCAGCTCAGCCTTCTTTGTGCTTTGGGTCACCTGCAGTAGTCAGGGCCACGGGGGTCAGCCTGGGAGGTCTCAGGAGAAAATACAGCATCCTGAACAGAGGCAAGGGTTTGGCCTGCAGCTCCTAACATCCCAGTGCCTTTCCTGATGCCAGAAAGATGTCTATATAAAATATTCCTTCCATGGGAATAGCTGTGTAAGAGGCAGAAACCCCTTTCTCATTTATCAGGCATTACATACAGCTAATTTTCTTTAGTGGAGGAACAGCTTCAGTCTTCATCCTGCCCCCCGCATCAAGTCCAAATGCCAAAGGGAATCTTTCTAAGGAATTACAATTAAATAAATCCAATTCTCAGACACCAAAAGGTGCAGTGCAGCACAGCTTCAATGCAAAGCAATGCTGCAACACAAAGCAGCCAATGGCTCAGGAAAGTCAAAGACCAATTAAAAAAAAAAAAAAGAGTTAAACTTGCATGAAGCTGTAAATCTTAACTTTAAAAAGCTGACGTGCATGTCGTGGGGTGACAAGAAAGGCGGGGATGTCACCCAGGCAGATCAGAAAGGGAAGAGAAAAACAAATAATTGTGCCAAAATTTTCTCTTTTAATGCTGGAGCCCATACATTTGTAGCATAGTGTAGGTTGCTTCTGGCAACAGAGTTGTTGAGCTAAGGGCGAGGGTGAAATGTTGAGCCAGGAACGCAACAGCAGCAGTACCTCCAGGAGATGGGGAGATGGGGAGATGGGCTGCCTGGGAGACTATGGAAAAACAAGCCAATATCCCTGCCAGGAGCCACAGAAAACACTTTTTTTGGGAGTGGGGCTGTGGACAGGTCAGGCCTTGGTGTTTTGGATGCATCAGGAAAGAAGTGCCAGTAGACAGGGCTGAGCCCCTGCCTTCCTGGCATTACCACACCATAAACTGGGCTTGTCCCCTTGTTTGCTCTTCTCATCACCTCTTTCTCCCCACAGCACTGCTGAGGACCTAGGCTGGGAGCACAAGAGCTTTGGCTGTAAAGGAAAGGAGGTGGAGGCTAATGAGGGGTCTAAAGCCCTTTTCTTTCCCCTCTCCTTGTAAACTCACACCTGTGCATCCCAGCTGTGCTCACAGCCAGGGTTTTGACTGGAGCCTTTCTCTGACATGGTTGAAAGAGGTTACCTGGATGGCAAATTTGGGAGTGCACAGATGAAATCATGCAGGGGGAAGTCGCCTGCCATCAGTGCACTTGAGCATGAGCTAATAAACCCTGCCAATCTTCACAGCTCAGATATTTCCTCCCCATCACACAGCACCAGCTGCAAAGGAGAGGGCACAGTGCTCCTGGCTCCAGCTCAGCCTTCACTTTCCAAAGGCTACATCCTCCATTTGAGGGATAATCCGTCACCTGTAGCACCCATTTCAAACTGCTGCTCGTGCCATGCTCTTCATACATTTAACATGAGCAAAATGAGAGACCACAGCTCAGGAGGGGATCATCAGAGCAGGGGGTTCAAGGAAGATGGACTGTGCAGCAGACTTACTGAATAAAGAAAAAACAGGCTTGGTTTCTCTTTTTCACTTTCTACTTTGGTGAGTAATTGAAAGAAAAGTGTTTCCATGCAGCAGGTCTCTTGAGTATCCTCTGTGAACTTTGGCATTGCCACTGTCTGACAGCCAGAGCCTCAGCTGGTGTAAAACGTCCCCTGCCTTTACTAAATGACCTTCTTTTATATCACAGCTTCCACCCCCAGACTCCACATTGTCAGACTCTCCCACCACCACTGCTCTCTGCAGCTGGCTGCATCCTGACCCTCTCTCAGTCACAGTTTTGGAGCTGTCTTATTGATTCTGAAAACTGATTTTGTGGCTTGGTCTTGGTTATTTTTTTAAGATGGGGTAAAAATTTATTGGAGGATTTCTGCTTTTTCTTAGATATGAAAAGCAAAATGAAAAAAAATTATCACAAACAGAGGATTCAGGCACATCTTCACATCATAGGAGAGCAGTAGAGGACTAGGCTGCAGCTCAGTCAAGGGTTGCTTACTCATAAAAGTGGGATCCTTGGCTCTGGAAAATACTGCTTTGCATCAGCTCTGGGGGGTTCTTACCCAGAATGGGTCCTGCCAAGCCTCATGCAGCACACATGAGCTTCATTCCTTTGCACCCTGGTCCATTTTCACCTCTGGATGATGATCCTGGCATCTCCCTTCTGCCTGAGGACCAGACACTGCCAGACACAGCCCATGGGCGCATCCAGTCCTGGCTTGTGTAGAGGGCTCTGGAGCAGAGCAGAGGCTTCAGCCTGTGCTGCAAACATCCCCCTCACACATCTGCCACCCACAGGCATTCCCACCACAGGCACAGTGCTCTCCTGTGGGTCAGGGAACTTGGACTGGAGACCAGGGCATTATTATGGGATGTACAAAACCTGGGCTCAAACCCATGTCCAGTGGGTGACTTACATGTGCTCCTGTCGTGGGCAGATGCCCCTGAAACCCTGCTAGGAAGAGGTCTGGTGCATCTCTCTCCTCCTAAAAGGCAGAGAAACACTTGGGTCTTTTTGAGGATCTGGATTCATTTCCAGAAATTATTCATGTATTTAGGAACTACCGGGGTTAAACAGCTCAAACGAAGAGTGTTTTCATTTTAACATGTGTTTTGGGAAAAAAAAAATCAAGATGATGTCTCCTGAAAGCTTTTCTTTCAAATTTTGAAATAGGAAATTCA
>WBMZ01011090.1:78957-95560 GCA_013400975.1 Atrichornis clamosus | reverse complement strand
GGGGGGGGGGGCGCGTTGTTTTGGATTTGGGGTTTTTTTCCCCAAAAGCATCTGAGTTTAAATGAATAAGTGTTTTCAAAGAAAATTCAAGTCTTAATGTCTTACTGGATTTTATTCAAAGTCATAGTTGAAACTGTCACAAGGCTGTATGCAGTTCTCCCTAAAGATATGGGTTTAGAGAGAGCAGGATGCTGCCCCTGGTTCCTTTGACATCAGACAGTCCTGGCAAGGGTCAGAACAGGGCATGTCTGAATAAACTTTCTTCTAGTGACTGAGGACATGACTGAGGACTCTTCCCATTATCCCACAAGAACACAGCGCTTAAGCCAAAACCGTGATTCTTTCAAAAGAATCACATTCCCTCTCGAGCTTGTGAAAGAATTAGACCACCACTGATTCAGCTACAAGCCACGTGCAGCTCCCTGGCCTGTTAAATAGCAGGAGGCTGCCACAGGGCCACCCAGCACATCAGTCACACCTCATTCACGGGATGCCCTTTCAGCACCACTGTCCTCACTGCGGCTCTTTGGCACGCACCCGCAGCTCCCGTGACATTCCCCATGTGCCCTCGTTCACATGCTACACGCCAGGATATACATCATTCCCAGGGCCAGCAAACATTCCTGATTTCGCAGGATGATGAAATCTCTTGCTGCCAAGAACCACCTGACTCCCCCTTTCCCAAGAAACGGGAAGAGAAAAGGAGAGAAAATGTTTCATACGACTTCTCTCTTCATTTGGGGGAGGCGGAGCAGATGGAGGAGGTGCTCTGGCACTCATACACAATTTTTCTCTCTTTTTGCATCCTTCTGACTTTGGTAATACTCACACAACCTTAGCAAAACCCTCCTTAATACGGTAAGACTAAAATCATAGCTTGTCTTGATTGCAGACTGCATGTTAGCAGTGCCCAGCTCAGTCAGGGCTTGCATTTTAATTAGAAACTCTAATGGTGAAATAATATGAGAATAATCCCAGTAAGTGCTTTGCCTCTGGCAACTGAAGATAATACTGACATTTCAGGTGTTCCCTAGTCTGTATCCATTTTTTACTATTTTTTGTCCTACAGCATCAGCTACAGGTCCTTACACCAGACAATATCCTCATAAAAGGAGTTCATTCCCCTGAAGAGGCATGGTCATGGGTATGCATCTCATTGCCTACATTTTGGGAAGCTGATGCACAGGGGGTGAGTCAGTGAAGGAAACCCTAAAGTTGTGTTTTCCTCTCTTGACTTAGCAAAAAGCCCAGGCCCCCAACTTTGGGATCAATGCTGCATGGCAGGGGGGTCCTGTTCTCCAAGGAAAGACCACCCTGTAAACACTGTTATACAGCCTGGACAAAAAAAAAATCTTTTCCTTTTTTTTCTCAAGTTTTTCGACCTACCTTTGAGCTGGTTTTAGACAACAATTAGCCCAGTGAAGTTTTGAACACCAATTCAGACCATAAGAGACACCCTGAAATCACCAGTGATAACCAGTTATCCCCTGCTGTACTGAAAGCACTCCTGGGATATTTCAAAAATATTGAAGTTTCTTCATAGGGCTGATGTACTGAAGTACTACTTTTGAGATCTTTCAGCTTTTTAAACCCAAAGGCTATGTCTCACTTCCAGTGGAGTCAAATCTGCATTAAGGCCAGTTGTGAGAAACAAATGCATGAGAAAACAAAGCTGGAAAAACTCATATAAGGATTTAAATGCTATCTGACCCATTTTCCTATGCACACAAAATTATTACAGTTTTGTTTTCAGATACACTAACACTGGAAACAGAATCTGAGTACTGGAAAAATGAGTAAAAAAGGAGGGGGGGGGAAAGGTAAGAAACAATGTCTACAGATGCACTTGAAGCAGTTGCAAAAAAATACTTTGCTTCACTGGTTTAGACCAGTCCTCTCTGCCAGTAAACTGGGCAGGACTGTGGTTTAACAGTTTTGCAGATGCTGTGAGGTAGGGAAAGAGCAAGTGGGCTCCTCAGGCATGCACACTGGTGGGCCCTGTCTCTCTGTGCCTCTCTTTTTCTCTGATCTGTTAACCAGAGCCTTCAGTGGAAGAATGGAGAAGTACAGAAGTGAGGATGATTCATCAGTACCTTGGCACAGAGATCATGACGAACAACATGGAGGGAGTCTAAAATGAAATTCTGTGAAATGAGAGTGAAAACCAATCCGAGTGAGGTGGCCTGTTTCAAAGCTCTTTGCTCTGCAGTTTGGGCTCATGGGTATCAGAGGGGTCACAAGCAGTTCCCGGTTTCCTGGAGGGCTGAGTTAATCTCCCAGTGTGTAGTTTCTGATGGATTTGTCCACCAAAATCACAGGTTTCTGAAGATCCACCGATTGCTCTCTGACTGTAAGCTAAGCACACTGCTTCCTTTGAAGGTGCCAAACTGCACTAAAAGTAGTTAAAGACACAGGAAATGTTTCCTTTTTTCCATTTAGGCAGTTGTTGCCCTTGCCCCAGGGATGTTATATGAGCAGGGGTGGGAGGGACCCAGACCCCCACCATAGGAGAAGAGTTAAATAGCCCTGGAGCTGATGAAGCATCCTGCTTCCCATTCCAGGCAGGAGCTCCCTGTAATCTGTCAGCTGTCCACTGCCTGCTATGGACCAGCATCATTAGGTACATGAAAGGAGAAAACAAACATGCCCAAAGCCCAAGGAAACAAAGCAAACAGGATTCATGGTCTAGTGGTTAAAAGGCAAGCACTGGGCAGTCAGGAGAGCTGGCTTCTCTTGCAGGCTGGGGCACCGTAACTCTTGGTTAGCATCTCCTCCCTGTGCCTCAGTTTACCCAGCTATAAAAAGGGGATGGCTACCCCTCCCTGAATACATTAGGAAGGCTCCAAAACACCCACAACCTAATCAGTGCTACAGGTTATTCCAGCCTTGGCAACCTGGGAAAAATCAAAGCTGATTTATACAGTCGAATCATTGCTGGCACTGACAAACTGGTAGAGACAGTCCTGTCAAGTATCATATTTGAAACATAAGGTTTATACCATTAATTCCTGTCTTTTTTTTTTTCTTTTTTTTGTTCCATGCAATGGGAGACATGTACTGCATACAGTGATATCCCCTCTGTGTGTGCCAAAATGAATAATGCCAGGGAGTTTCAGCCCCAGGGAAAGGCCACAACAGAGCTTCCCATAGGTCTGCTGCCAGTGGAACCCCAGTGCAGAGGAGGCTGGCTGGGTGTTCACAGCTGCAGTTTCCCAGTACAGCCCTTCCCTGGTTTTGTCCAGGGACACGATGCTCCTCACACATTGGAGATACCCTCAAAAAACCATGGTAATAGCGATGGCAAATGAGGGGGGACCATTTCTGCACATCTCTGTTGGTTAGGTTTGGGACTTTTATTTGTGTTGGTTTTGCTCACACCTTCTAACCAAGAACACCAAACCAGCAACATTTCTTGAAAATCTAAACCAGAAACAGTGTCTGCACAAGTTTGTTAACACACCTGGAACAGTCACACCTCACCTATTCCTACATATGACAAACCCAGCAGCACCAGCAGACATTCCATTTCTCCTCCAAGCATGCTGTGAATTCTAGCCCTAAACCTTCCTTTTTTACACCTGTCTGAACCTCTGACCTTTCTGGAGCATTTCAGTAGGGATCTAAGGTGTTCATTTGGCATTTATAAGCTCAATATGAATTGGCTTCTTTACAGAGATCTCTTCTTGGTATGCTTTTAATATCTGGCAAAAATATCCTTCTCTTGGCCATCACCACAGGTCATCCAGAAAAGAGGTGGAGTCTCCAACCCTGGAGCATTTAAAAGATGTGTATATGTGGCACCTGGGGACATGGTTCAGTGGTGGCCTTGGCAGTGCTGGGTTAATGGTTGGACTCAATGATCTTAAGGGTCTTTTCCAAACTAAATGATTCCGTGATTCTAAACTAACAGTTACAGACTTGCATTAATTTTACTAGAAGAGACTTTCTGTGGAAAAAAGGAAATTTTTGTCATGAACCTGAAAACCTTCAAGTTTGCCCCACAATCTCTCAAAGCATTCCATCTAAAACCAAAGAATTTCAGTTTTCAGCATTTTCGCCCCTTTTTTAACAGCAGAAAGACGTTTTCCTTAGAAAACATGGCAGTAACAAACAACCCACTTCCAGAGAAAACTGAATAACATATGATTCGACCTGCACAGCACTAATAATGTAGAAGGTACACGAGGTACATGAGATACAGATACTAATGTATGCCCTTATTCAGGTGTTTAGGATCTTGACTGCCTGAGGCAAAAGTCCAAAGAGACACTGGAAAATGCTACTTTTTCTTTATTTTCTTAATGGGAAGACACTTAGGTTTAAGAAAAGTCTGGAGTTCACATGATCCAGACCCTCACTCAAAACAGGGCCATTCTTGAAGTTAGATTAAATTGCTTAGTGTCTCATTTGGTTGTATTTCTGATGTTTCCAGGGATGGAGATTTCACAGCCTGTACAGGACTCTTTTCCACTGTTTGACCACCCTCAAGGCAAAAAAAAACCCATCCACAATATCTTATTCTCCTGTTGGTTGCCTTAGTCCCGTTGCTGTGCACTGTGAGAAGAGTTTGATTCAATCTTTCCTATACCCCCATAGGGTCGCTGAAATACCTAATGCCAAAAGTGATCTTGAATTTTCTCATCTTAAAACTGAGCCAACCCAGGACCCTCGGCTTCTATTATGCCATGTGCTCCTTCCACTGGGTTTGTTCCAGAAGCTCCATCTAAAATTTGATATTTATTGTTAGAGAATATAAATTCTCTTCTACCCATCCACTTGGTGTGTTATCTAGAAGACCTCGACACTCTGGGCAGCACCTTACACTCACACAGGGTGAGCACAGACACTGATAATGAAGACATTTCCAATTAATAGCACTTCTTTTATGAACTCTCTGGAGACTGGTAGCTGTTAAGTCTCCAAAATCTCTGGATCACAGGCCTCACAGAGGTAACTAATATTGTTCTTAGAATACAATCTCTCCTGCTGTTGGTTAACAGGCCAGTTCCAGGTTGCCTTTGCTAAAATGCTTTCTGAGAAGCCCGAATGGCATGACATTTTCTCAGAAAAGGAGGTGGAAGTAAACAAGCAGTGGCATAAAAACACAGATCACTTGGCATGGAAGGTGGAAGCAGAGGACTGTAAAAAGCAGGCTTGGTAATTATATCGTCATTTAACTACCTGTAAAAAAATGGGAAGGGAAAAAAATTTTTTTTAAATACCTTCACTAGCATGAAAAACTGGGTCTACTTGCCCACCTAAAGGGTAATAATAGCCATTCTGGGAGTGCTAAACTCTTTGAACTGTGTCTAAGTACCACTTCTGTTTATTTTAAGGAAGGAAACTGTCAGGTTCTGTTTGTTCGTAGTGAGCCATCCACAATGTGCTTGATGCATTCAGGACTAGTAAAATAGTGGTACATCAAGTATAGGAAACAAGAGGTTTATCATGGGATTAGTCTTACAGAGATAAAAGTAATAACAGAATTGCTCAGGACTTCTTGTTTGCTGTGAAACTTGACTACAGGAGGTGATGGGTCTTTTCTTTTACAGCTTTTTCTGGTTGAGGAGGGAGGGAAGTGGGGTTAAAATAAAAACCGTTCACCTCTTCCTTATTTTGTTCTTCCCCATCATTTGGTACTTTGCAAAGGGCCAACTTTTTTTTAAGGGATCATGTTTCTACCTTGCAACAAATCCCAGTCATGATTTTTATGGGCTAATTGCATTCCTGAACAGGTCATGAACTCTGGTCTGTTTTATTTCTATTTCTGATTTTAATTTTAATTTTTAAAAAAATAGTAAAAGAAAAGTGAACTGATGCAAGTAAGACTATGCTTTTACTTGCAGTGCTTGTGTTATGGGGCCAGTCATTTACTGTTTCAGGGAATCAAGTGTTTTATAAAACAACTGGCTCAGCCTATTAGCTCATCATCTTGTGCCAGGGTTCCTTTATTTGAAAGAAAACTATTTGTGGTGGAGTTTTAACTTTTAATGCACAGTGACAAAGTCTCTCAGGGATGCCATCTACAAGCCAGATCATTTTTCTACAGCTCATTTATACCTGTTTTCTTTAAGCTGCTATATTGTACAGTGGACATATCAAAACTCTGGGAAAATGCTGTTTTATGGAACGTAGATGGATCTCCAGGCAGTGCAGTGTTGTTGAATGGAGCTTTGGACTACCCAGGCACCTTGGTGAGGGTGGAATATGTCTGGTCTTATTTCACAGAGCCAGTAGAGAGAAAAGAAGTCTAAACAGGGAGAATTTAGCTGACCTGTCTTGAACCATTTCTCTGGGATTTGATACAATATTTTGTACTGGCAAATGTCAGAGTGCCTTAGACTTCTAGTGATGCTTTACCAGAGAGGTGACTGGGGCTGCCCTGTTTTACATTGATCCTTTCAACTCTAAAATCTTCTGACCAGGAACTGTCTATGTAATTATTATTTTTGTCGGTAAGTCCTGAACACAGCAAGCACAACGATGCTGTACAACACAGTAATGACAAAACTACCTGCATTCACATAAGTTACATGTGGGATGAATCCATCTCACCTATGTTGAGGTGACTGAAACAGGAGCACACCTCCAGGTGAATGTGTAGGGTACCATCATAGTCTGACAAGATCTAGTCATTGGAAGAAAACACGTGATTTGTTCACTTTTGAAGATAAATCCCATCCTAATCTCTACTAACCCAGCTTGGGTGTTTTCCACTTACTAGAAAGGGATTCTAGGTGATTTGCTCAAGTTTGGATCTCTACTTTATAGATGAGAACTTTTGGTCAGGTAGATCCCAGATTTAGGCACACAGGGTAATAAGGGATGTAAGGTTCACCCATTCTGTCTCCACATCCTTTGGATAACTTTCAGAGCTACAGCTTGGAGTACGTTTCGAAGCACCATGGGGAGGTATGAAGATAGGAGTTAAAGTTGTGATTCTACTCACCCTATGATCCAACCAAGTGAGTGGAATTGGTGTGGATGATGACGGGGGTAAATGCCCTGGATAAAGAAGTGCAGTAGTTTATCTCTCTCTGCAGAGGAAACATAGAGGAAACAGGATGTTCCAACAAAATTCTGCTAAATATTGACCTAGATACCTCACAAGAAATCTTGTCTATACTCAGAGACCTGTGAAAGGTCCTTAAGGAAAATATTTTTTCAAGTCCTTGTCCAGCACATAGAAATTATTTGTCTGACAATAAATGCTTTTTAACATTTGTGCAAAACCAAAACAAACCAGGGCTAAGCACTCCCATAAATCACTACAAATAAACTGTCTCCTTCCAATTCTGTGAACATAAAGGGAAAAAATCCTAAAGGTGTAATGTTGGCCAAACGATGAGTTAAAGACATAAAATGGAATAAAGCAATGAATCCAAAGACAAATTCATTTTCAGATGGCCAGATCCCAATAAGAAAGGGATGATTATGATTTCAGACATTCATATTATGAAATAATAAATCCTTGCAACCTCCTCATCTCTGACAAAAGACAGAGAAACGAGGTAAGACAGACAATTCAACCAGCCTCACAGCTGAAGCATCTTCTGCTCCCCACAGTCCTTCTTTACTAAAAGATCCAACACCTATATGACTGAGGGTACAGTAGCAGTACAGCTTTCTGTTTAGAGAGAACTGCAAAGTTTACTTTGAGAAAATCTCAAAATTGCAAACTGAAAAATATATCTTGCCAGCTGACAGACTTTTTAAACTCTACTTTGTCCTTCAATGGAAAATAGATACCAGGAAAAAAAAAAAGAACATATTTTTTAAAACTTGATTTGCTTTTTGTTTTTTCTTTTATGTTGACATCTTTACTTTTCTCTCTATTCCAGGGTATGATCAGGTGAATAAATGTCCATGATTTGTACTATGGTCTGCCTTGTCATAATTCAAATCAGTGAGTTCAGATTTTTTTAGCATTGTTTAAAAACAAGTTCTACTTGTAATTCATATTCTGTGAATAATCAGATGAAAAGCAATTGGCCAAAGGTGAGGTCCTGCGTTGTATGGATGGATGAGCAATGCCTAATTTTAAGATATTCCTCAGTATGAATTCCAAGTCACTCTCCCATATTGGGAAAAGGGTCACTGTGCCAGTTCCATCACACATTTCCAGCAAGCTGCCTCACCTCAGGCACAGTCTGCTCCATCCTCCACGTTAGTGCTTTCTTTTCATTTTAACCATCAACATTTTCCCTTCTTACTGTCCAGAGATCATTTTTCTCCTGGTTATCACCGAGAATCACCTTCCAACACCACACACAAAATCAGAATTTTTGGCTGTTCCTCTACCACAAAGGCTTGTGAGTGCTGGTGGCCAAGCTCGTCACCACCTCATTCCTGAAAACCATTTTTTCTTCAGTCCTGTGGGAACACTAAGGAAACCATCCAGGGTGAAATTTAGATGGAAATATTTATGTTAAGTAGATTATTTCCAGCCAAACATTCAACGTATTCAGGTCATGCCTGTCTACTTCAGGGAAAGCAACTGTTCTGCAAGTGAAGGGAAATCAGGAGAGGGAACAAAAAAAAACCCACCCGTCTGCTGAATCAAAAGCCAAAGACGGGCCTGGTCCTTCCCTTCAGAGGCCTGAAAGAGAATGAAGGGAAAGTCTGAGATTTCCTGCCTTTGTAATGAGTTTACTAATTAAATGTTAATTGTGGGCCACGACTGACCAACATTTAAATGAGGCCTCGGAGCCAGGAATTGGGCTATTGTGGTTGAATTGTTTATACGGACAGGAAAATGGCTTTCTAAACATCGGATTCCTGCATGCAGGCCAAGCTCTGGAGGAAACTTCACGTGGAGCACTCCTGGGGATGTGCCCAAGGACTGCTCCTGCAGAGCTGCTCCAGCCTCAGTCAGAGAGTGACCACACATTCTCCTGGATGCTTCTGGCTTCCTCCTTTCCTATGACAGGGTGGCTTTGATGGGGACGTTGAGTGGGCGAGCCATGCCAGTGCTGACAAGGGATGCATTTCTCTAACATAGACAGGACATTCCCCACCTCATGTGCCATGGGTGGTGATT
The DNA here is from genome assembly GCA_013400975.1 of Atrichornis clamosus. Classification (NCBI taxonomy): domain Eukaryota; kingdom Metazoa; phylum Chordata; class Aves; order Passeriformes; family Menuridae; genus Atrichornis; species Atrichornis clamosus. The sequence continues at coordinate 86,520 of WBMZ01011090.1, read as the reverse complement.
AGAGGATAGCCTTATACTGAGATTAGAAGTGGTTTGTCCAGGAACTCCCCTTTTTTCATCTGTGTTTAGTGTGGAAAACAACAGTATGGGACTGTGCCTCAAGGCTGGTACTCACAGTCATAACTGCAGTACAAAAGCCCTCACACTTTAATGCTTCCCACCTTTCTTTACTCTTCTCGGTAGTGTCCACACATGCAGATTGGATATCGAAATGTCACAGTCTGGTCTCTGATGCATATTCTATAGCTTGGGCTGAGTTTTTGTCTTTGGGACATTGAACAGTGATTTGACCTTATGAGTCTGACTAGTTTACTCAGTCCTTCACCTTCATTTCTATCTGAATTTCCTCTGACAACTTGAAGAGCCTTTCTCACACCATCGTTCACATTACCTGCTGTTCCTTATCCAAAATCCTCCTGCTAAGGAGCAATCAGTGGGTATGGTTCAGCCCTTGACCCACTTGGATCAGTTGTTCAGCTTCTGTTGTTCCTCCTGCTTTACTTCACTACACGTCTCAAAATCCAATGCAAAATATGCCAATCATCCTGTTAGTGTCTATCTTAAGCTTCAAAACCTCCTGCCAAGTAAATTTTGAAGAATTCTTGCTTTAGTCAGCCTATGTGGTCTTGCATTTTTCTTGAAGTGTTTCAATACAGTAGCATGATATGATGAGGTACAAATGGTTTCGGGTGCCAGAAGCCCTGGAGGTAAATTGTTTCCTGCATATCTATTTCTTCCCTGAAGTTTTCAACTGTGCTGATTAAAACTGACCACGCTACCTTAAGCTTGGTGACTGTGATTAATACCCATCCCCATCAATGCCAATAAATTCGGTCTGGCAAATTCTTGTTGAACTTTCATCCTTGTGTAAGCTCCCCGTTTTATTTCTGTGTTTAAGTCATACCTTTGTATTGTTGGTAGTTTAGATTTGAAAATGTATTTGACCATTATATCTCTGGGGGGTAGGAAAAAAGTACTTGCCTGATTTACCAATTAGCCTTCTATTTTATTTTAGAAATTGATGTCAGGGAAGTGAAGTGATAGCCTAAGCCATGCTGAAAGGTTCTATTAGTTTTGGGGTAGCCACAGTGTTAAGCAATTCCAGCTTACCTGGGAAAGGTCAGATGAGTCCCAGTGATAAATCTCACAGCTGAATGTTGTGCTTTATTGTGGAACAGCTTCAAGCTGTATTAGCCGACATTGACTTAAACTAGTAAACTGGGTTCCCATCAAGTCCAAATTGAGCTCTTGTACCCAAAGGTCCCACTGGATTTCAAATACTGAGAACTGGAGCAAAACCAACTTTTCTGTCTCTCACCCTCAAAAGAAAACAAAAATTCATGCTTGCTTTTTGTTTGTTTTTATTCTAGTTTAACACAGAAGATTAGGACTTTCTATATCCATGGAATATGAGGAAGCCCAATGCCTGCCCATTGTCCCTGCTCTTTGGAAATGGCAATAGACCAAAGCATAGAAGAAAGCCTGATGAGAGACCTCTTGTATCCCTCAGCTCAGGGATTTGGTTGCACATCAGTGGCGGTCCTGCAGTACCACACCCTGAACTCCTCTTTCATAAAAACATTTTTTTATCATCAAATAAAACCGTACCCTGCTTCAAGCAGTCCCTTTTGGTAATTTTGCTTGGATATATTCCAGCCTTGTATGAAGATGCTCTGAGCAGTGTTTGCTGTAACACAATCTGGTCATAGTGTCGGCCAAATTATCCACTGGGATCAGTCAATACTGAATGTCTAATGCCAAGGAAGGAATTTACTGGGATTACTGGATGTCTGCTCAATTATATTTAAGGATATTTTTCTTCTGCTAAAGAAACCGTTTCCTATTTCCTCCCTGTTTGAGAATAATACATAGATTTCAGTGCAGGTACTTTTGACTAGCAGAACTGCATCAGAAGAAATAAACGACATATTCCTTCATATTGTAGGTTTAGCTTAGACGTTAGGAAGAAATACTTTATTCAGAGTGTGGTGAGGCCCTGGCACAGGCTGTCCAGAGAAGCTGTGGCTGCCCAATCCCTGGAAGTGTCCAAGGCCAGGTTGGATGGGGCTTGGAGCAATCTGGTCTAGTGGAAGGTTTCCCTGCCCATGGCAGGGGGTGGATGATCCTTAAGGTCCCTTCCAACCTGAACCATTATAGGATTCTATGATATCCATTTTTCTGCAGAAGAATTGTCTTATGGTTTTTCTTAAATGATGGCCTTCCTGCCATTTTTGTAACAATTTTGTAAAATTTTTGTTGTGCATGTTTGTAGCAGCACATGAGCACAGGGTAGCTGGGAAGAAATACTTCCACCACTACATAGATGAGCCACTGACCCACCAGTGTCTAAAGTCATTGCAAAAATTTTTGCTTCACATTTTCACTAAGGTGAAGCATCTGGGTGAAGTAAATAGTCAGTTCACACTTGGCATTTCATAAGAAGGGGTGGGTGGAGGAGGCAGCATCTTCGTCAGTCGTGGTTAGAGATGCAAAATCCTCTTTTGGAGACTTTAGTGGCAACTGTGCTGCAGGGATGGGTGAAGAGAAAGTGCAAACTGCACCAACAGCTCTCCTGGTTTGTTTTCTTGATGTTTTTCGATGGTTCTTTGCCTGAATGTTCGTTGTTGCTGTTTATAATCTGCTTTTTTTTTAATGAAGTGGAGAAAGGGTGATGAAATGAGCATCAAGAAATGTCCACCTAATATTCCTGAGTTCAGCTTGATCAGACTGTTTTCTGTGTAAATATATATATCATGATTGCTTGGAACATGGTTCTCCTTGTACTAGACACATGAGTCTTACTTTTCATATATAAACTTACCCAAAACCGTAGTCCAAAACCCTGAGAAAGGTACATAGCAAAGAGAAAAGTCTATTCCAGCACTTATTGGGTTACCTTCTGGCTGTAGACACTGTACATGAGCCTTCCAAAATGAGGACTTGGGGCAGGTATCATGCATCTTTGTTCAGTGAGTTACTGTCGTTTTTTGGTTGCACATAATGGAGTTGTTTAATAAGATTTTAGCCACTCTCGGTGGTTTGGCGCATCACACAATGTCTACTCCCAAGACCTGTACACCTCTACCTGAAGTCTTGGTGAAGTTCTTGCTGGGATCTGCAACCAGGCAGAAGTTGTGCCAAAGAAGACAAATATTTTGGGTAGTGAAAGGACACTCAGTATTCCTTCCTGCTCTGTAGGTTGGCTTGTGTGAATGAAGTGGAAAAAATTAGATATCAGGGGCCTGATAGTTGAAAAAGTGAGATTTGGAGATTCACACATGAAGCAGGGGAGGTCACAGGTCAAAGGTCTATGCAGTTAACAGGGACGTGTCCAGGTTTCTCCCAAAATAGCAGGGGCAAAGGGAGACCTGGGGACAGCTGCAAGGCTCACAGCTGTGTGGAAGCTGTTTCAGGTAAGGAGGCAGCAGACAGGAACCTGCCACTGAGCACCACACAGGGCCGCAAACATTCATGGCAGTCAGTGTGGGGTGCACCACCTGCACACCACACTCCCTGGAGACAAGGTGGGAAGGTGGGATTCAGAAAGTGTCTGCTTGGAAAGCACAGGTCATAGAATCCTATAATGGTTTGGGTTGGAAGAGACCTTACAGTTTGTCCAGGTCCAAGGGCCAGTATGTCCCTTCCTTGGCTTGAGAAGATATCTGGCCAAAGAAAACTGTCAAAGCAAACCCCAAATCAATATCTCATAATTTCCTAGCAGAACAAACAGTCATTTCCAACTAAAATCATTAAATCAAATGCAATTTGCAGGTAAGTAAACAGTTCTCACAGGAGCCTTAATCTCAGGAGAAGGAGATGCTGGCAGACTGACAAAGAGGTGTTGCCTCAGCAGCAGGAATTTTCCTTCCAGCCTAACCCTAACCTTGGAGGATTTTACCTCAGTTTATGGGCACGTAAAATCCTACCTGCACTGGTCATTGTGGGGTGCTCTTTTCAGGATCTCACCTCTCAGGGAGTGTAAGGTCAAGACACTGATGAGAAATCCAGACCACTTGCCCCCTGAGCTGTCAGATCTTTGCTCCTCTCACAGTCAGTGCAGAAATACAGTCACACCTCAGTCAAACAGGATATCACTTATTGTGGATGGGGAAGGTCTCCAGACTACAGTGTCCTACACATGGCCCATGAACATGACCTGCCTGGGCCAGACCCCAATCCATCCAGCCCAGTGCCCCTCTCCAGCTAAATCCTAAATCAGAAGATGGGAACACCATAAAGAAGAAATAAAAGCTTCACAGTTAAGTATTTTGTGACTCCCATCTCACTTCCTTTCTCAGTGAAAGAAGGAAGAAATTATTCTGTATTAAATCTTTTTGCTACACAAAGGAACAAGTTTAGATTCCCCAGATGATGTGGGCAAAATCTGGTTACTATAAACTCTGGTCAAACCATTCTAGCTAAGAAGAAAAATCAAGAAAAAAAGAAAAATAGTTGATTTTTTTTCCTCCTTTTTTGGTAGTGAATGTGAAGTGACCCAAAAAAATCAATTATTTCCTCTAATATACAGCTATAATCCTCTCAGACAACTAGAGTTGAGATTAAGCCTTGAAGTACAAGGTTTAATATGCCTTCCAATAATTTTATTGTCTTTAATTATGGTTTGCATTGTTATCATTGGTATCTGTATGAATGGCCAATCATTTGTTTAATACGATTTCCTTAGGGGACAAAGTGCATGAAATGACACTATCTCTGCCTTTACATCTTGCTACCTGTTCCACAGTGAGAACTTCTGAGTTTAGGCCAATTTCAACCATATTTGACACAGAAGCAGAGAGATCAAGTTACTACATCCTGAAAAGTTTGATTATAAGAGTAACCTGAAAGTTTGATTGTAAGAGTAGTCTGAAAGTAGAACAGAATTAATGAATGATGCCGGGAAAGCTGCACAGAAGGAAAACTTCATAGATATCCAAATGTAACAAAGATTTGACCGACATTTACTAATGTACTAGGAAACTAAATCCACAGGTCCTTCTTTTACTTTGTTTAGTCCAAGCTATTTATTTTATAATCTCACTAAACTCTGCATTTAGCAATTTGATAGCAAGTTGTTCCCCAGGTTAGTTGCCTATTGATAGTACAAGCATGAACATAGAATGGTTTGGGTTGGAAAGGAACTTGGAGATCTTTTAGTTCCCATCTTCCTGCCAGACCTTCCACTAGACCAGGTTGCTCCAAGCCCCATCCAGCCTGACCTTGAGCACTTCCAGGGATAGGGAGTCCACAAGCAATCTGGGTAACCTGTGCCAGGGCCTCACCACCCTTATAATAAAGAATATCTAATATCCCTATGATCACATAGTCTTTTCAGATGTACCCTTTATGTCACAACCCAGTTAGTCTGTGGCTGATGGTAAAGAAGGAGACTCTTCTGGATAGTTCTGAAAATAATCCAGAAAATTTCTTTTTAGCAGAAGTCATTTTAATGGAATGAATTTGATACATACAGACAGAAAATTATTTCAACAATATTTAGAAGTTGGAAAATTCAGAGAGATTGAATAATTTATGGAAAGATGCACTTATATTGCAGTTCATTTGAAATTTGATTCATAACTCATCTATTTTGGTCCTGAGCAGCCTGATTTAGTGGGCATCATCTCTACCCATGACGGGGTGGTTGGAACTAAATCATCTTTTAAGGTCCCTTCCAACAGAAAGCATTTTATGATTCTATGATTTTCTTGCATGCCTTCATTCATTTCACACCTACTTCCTATGTCAGTTCCAATTGCACCTATTACATTTCTGTCCTTCTACCTTTTTTTTAGCTCCCTGCCTATCCCTGTTCTTCAATGCAATGCACACATTTGGTAGCTACATGAGTAGCCTCAACAGAAGTTAATTTAAACAACACACATTTGCATTGGAGGTCTCCTTTCCAAACACCTGCCAGGCCCAGTGCTGCCTGGTTTATATGAATTAATGGCATCACTGCCTAAGGTGAAGAAGCTCTGAGAACTAATCTGCTGCTCTGTAATGATTTGGTTCTTATTACAGTGCAATGATTACGGCTGCAAGTTGAAAAAAGTGTTTAAGTGCACATTAAATATATGCTTAAGCCTTAATGGTGATAATAATAACTACTCTCCTGAACGTATAGCTGTAAAACAGGGGAGAGAAACCTGGGTTACCTACTGGAATCACATATTTTTATCCTAGATTAACACTGCAATGTACAATGAAAGATGAGATGAGATGAGATGAGGTGAGATGAGAGGAAATGGATTTATACCAGCTTTTGTAGTACCACAGGACAGTGTTTTTTAATTCTTACATTGTAAAGACATTATTAAAAAGTAAACCATCTGACTTCCTGTTCCATCTCATCCTGTTAGGCCTGTATCTAGGCTGCAACTTGTGTTGAAGTAGCACATTTCTACCTGGAAGGTTACTCAATTTAAATTAAGTAGCATGCATCAGGAAATGGAAACTCCATCATTCCTTTCTGTAGTTTCTTAATCAGTTTCATTGTTAAAAAGATATGTGCCTTCTTTCTAAGATGAACACATCTAGCTTTCATATCCATGATTCTTGTTATCTGCTTTCTGACAGATTAAACTGCCCTTTCACATCTGGCGTTTCCTCTATTATGCAGTGTAATCAAATCATTTCACAGTCCTCATTCATACATGCTAAATAAATAGTGTTCTTCATTTCTTACACCATCAGGCATTTTCCCCACACCTCCAATCCTTCCAGTGCTTTCCTTCTGTGTTCCCTCCACATCTACAGGACTCAACCCAAAAACGGGCGTCCCACACTCCATGCACAGACCTCTGGATCTGGGGGAGATCAGAGCTCCTATCTGTGCTAAGGAGCTCTTCCAAAATGTTCTGGCTTAGCCTAATTTATTTTTACTTTTTTTCAGAGAAGCTTTTAAAACCCAAACATTATGTGCAGAAACCAGGGTAAGGGAGCAGTGACCCAGCAGGTGTGAGGGTGCAACAAGCTTTTCCCTGGGGACAGCAGCAGCCTCGTGCCCCAGCTGCAGCCAGAATGTCCCATCTGACTGTGCCATCAGCTCGCCTGAGGGAAACAGGCTGGCCAGTTACTGTCAATTACATCTGGCTAATTAAGCTTTGATTTACAGATGTCATTTTACATAGTCATTTTATACTTGGTAGAATGTGTTTTGATTACCCCTAACTGTTGCCTTATCTTCAATAGCTACAAATGCTATTAGCAGTTGTGCAGCAACTTATTCATTTTTAACAATATAACAATAAAGCCTATCCCATGGTTAACCATGCAGGAAATGTCACTTGCAAATTATCATTTCCAATTATTCAGTATTAATTTAAGGGACACGGTTATCAGTCCAGTTACAATTCTTTTCTTCATATGACCTTCCATTTAGTAGCTAAAGATTTCTTTTCCTCTTTATTTTAATTTTCCTTTCTTTTATTTCTTTTGTATTTTTTCTCTTTTTCTTTTTTCTTTTCTTTTTTCTTTTCTTCTTTTCTCTTTTCTCTTTTCTTTTCTTTTTTCTTTTCTTTTTTCTTTTCTTTTCTTTTCTTTTCTTTTCTTTTCTTTTCT